>OW121741.1:115664747-115672247 GCA_933228675.1 Stomorhina lunata | reverse complement strand
TTATTCAAATCTTTATTCAAAGTAGCCACAATAACAAATCAAATTACTTTTTATTATTTGCATGCTTCTTTTTATTTAAAATTTTAGTATAAAATACGAGGGCAGGTCGATGAGCCTGTGTCATGTTGAATAAAATACATGTTTTTAATGAAAAAGGTTGTTTATTTACTGAAATAATCTCCCTCTAGCATTTTAAACTTTTTCTAGTATTTCTCCAATTTTTGGATCCCTTTCGAAAAATATGATATAATACAAATTGCAACAAATAACATATATTTTATCACTCATACGCAGAGACGTACAAAAATTTCAAATATTAACAAATTTCGACTTTGAGGACAACCTTTTACGTAATTAAAAACATAAATTATACATATTTAGATATCTGCTTCCTCATACATGTGTATACATTAGATGTATAAGTTTCATTATAAATAATTATATTCAAAAACATTACCATTAGCAACTTTCTATCTATGCCCTAATTTTTTTCGTCTGCATACAAACATATGTTTTTATATTTAAATAAAAACTAATTTATGTTACTCTCTAAACGGTAGTTCCTGTCCCAATTGCACTTCATTTTGCAATTACATTTCAAAAAAAAGTGTCACCTTTACCTGCTACGCTAACAAACAAAATTTTCTATTTCACTAGAGAAAATTACGCCTCAAGCCTTTCACGATGTACTGAAATAAAGAGATGTACATTTAAATGAAAAAACAAAAACAAAATGTTCTCCAGATAACACCGTTTCCTTTTTCCTTTGACATACACAAATGTTTCGTTTCATTTCATTTAATATTTGTTTCAATTTCATTGCCTTGCCCTGAATTGCATATCAAAAGGGCATACATGAGATGAATATGTGAACGGATGAAGTCTAAAGTTAAAGGACTGAAATCATCAAAAAAAAGTTATAAAAATTTGTTCCTATATAAAAATTGTTCTTTAGAAAATTTAAGATACAACATTTTTCCAATGCAAAATTTAAGATATCAATTTTTTCTATACAAAATTTTCGATACCAATTTTTCTATACAAAATTTTTATACAGAAAATTTTCGATATAAAATTTTTAGATAGAAATTTTTGGATATAAAATTTTTATATACAAAATTTCGATATACAATTTTTATAAAGAAAATTTTCGATAGAAAATTTTTATATAGAAAATTTTTATATAGAAAATTTTTATATAAAAAATTTTTGGTATAAAATTTTAGATGTACAATTTTTATGTAGAAAATATCCGATATAAAATTTTTATATAGAAAAATTTTCGATACAAAATTTTTATATAGAAAAATTTTCGATACAAAATTTTTATTTTTATTTTCGATATAAAATTTTATATCGAAAATTTTGGATATAAGATTTTTCTACACGAAAATTATTGATATAAAATTTTTTTATACGAAATTTTCGATATATAATTTTTCTATAGAAACTTTGCAAACCATAATTTTTCAATAGAAAATGTTCGTTATAAAACTTGTCGTTATAAAATTTTTCTATCGAAAGTTTTATATACAAAATTATTTTATAGAAAATTTCAATATGAAATTCTTCTATAAAATATTTGTATATGGAAAATTTTCATTATAACATTTTTCTATAAAAATTTTCGATATAAAGTTTTTCTATACAAAATTTTCAATATAAAATTTTCAATATAAAAGAAATTTTTATATTTTTATCTATGAAAATTTTTCGAAACAAAATTTTTAAAGAAACTTTTTCTACAGAAAATTTTTTATATAAACTTTGTCTATAGAAAATTTTCTATAAAAAATTTTCGATACAAGATTTTTCTATAAAAAATTTTCGATATAAAATTTTTCTTAACAAATTTTTAATTGCAAATTTGCAATACAAAGTTTTTCTTTAGAAAACTTTTAATATACATTTTTTTAATACAAAATATTTGATTTAAAATTTTTTGTAGAAAATTTTTGATATAGAATTTATGATATACGATTTTTCGATTGAAAATTTTTGATATAAAACGAAAATTCTATAAAATTTTTTCTATTTAAAAATTTTTGTTATAAAATTTTTTCTACTGAAAAATGTTCGTTATAAAATTTTTTACATAGAAACATTTTTGTTTCAAAATGTTCGTTATAAAAATTTTTTCTATAGAAAAATATTCGTTATAAAATTTTTTCTATGGAAAACTTTTCGTTATAAAATTCTTTCTATAGAAAAATTTTCGTTATAAAATTCTTTCTATAGAAAATTTTTCGTTATAAATTTTTTTCTATAGAAAAATGTTCATAATAAAATTTTTTCTTTAGAAAAATTTTCATTATAAAATTTTTTACATAGAAAAATTTTCGTTATAAAATTTTTTATATAGAAAAATTTTCGTTATAAAATTTTTTATATAGAAAAGTTTTCGTTATAAAATTTTGTGTATAAAAAATTTTCATTATAAAATTTTTTGTATAGAAAAATTTTCGTTATAAAATTTTTTCTATAAAAAAATTTTCATTATAAAATTTTTTCTATAGAAAAATTTTCGTTATAAAATTCTTTCTATGGAAAAATTTTCGTTATAAAATTCTTTCTATAGAAAAATTTTCGCTATAAAATTCTTTCTATAGAAAAATGTTCGTTATAAAACTTTTTCTATAGAAAAATGTTCGTTATAAAATTCTTTCTGTAGAAAAATTTTCGCTATACGTTTTTCTTATAGAAAGATTTTTTTATAAAATTTTTTCTATAGAAAAATGTTCATTATAAAATTTTTTCTATAGAAAAATGTTCGTTATAAAATTTTTTCTAGTGAAAATTTTCGTTATTAAATTTTTTCTATAGAAAAATTTTCGTGAAAAAATTTTTTCTAAAGAAAAATTTTCGTTATAACATTTTTTTGTATAGAAAGATTTTCGTTATATTTTTTTTTTTTTGTATAGAAAATTTTTGTTATAAAATTTTTTCCACAAAAAAATTTTGGTTAGAAAATTTTTCTATACAAAAATTTTCGTTTCTTCTATAGATAAATTTTGGTTTTTCTATCAATATTTTTTCGTTATAAAATGTTTTCTATAAAAAATTTTAGTTTTCATATGTTTATACCTTTACAACCCTGTTTGCGGTAGCTTTCGAAGAGTCACCAAAAAAAAAAAAAAGCATTTGCAATAATAATTTGAAATGTTGCCTCTTCATTTCTGTTTATTTTTTTCAATTATATTTCTTTATGCTCTTTACGGTTTTTTACTTTCCTTTTTTCTTGGAGTACGACATAATATATGTATGAAATTTTGCTTTTAATTTGCATTTTCCATGTCATTTGCTGGAAATGGAAAAAGGAAAAAAACATAAAATCAAGTTATATCTCGACAATTGCTTTGGAATTCGTATACGTATTACAGCTACCACTGACTTACTGCCAGACCAACCGATCCACCAAGCAACCAGGCAAACAGTATGAGCTCAGTCTTACCTCATCTCTGAGCATACGGTACAACTGACAGTACAATATAATGACTGACCTATTTTGTATAATATTTTTTGCTACTTTTTGTTTCAGTTTCAGTTTTTTTCACATCAAAGTGAAAAAATTGTATAAAATTACTACAAAAACTGTAAAATTGTAGCTGCTGTAGAAGAAAAAATACATTGGGAAGGAAAAACAAACTGGAAATAATGTTAAAATGCTTGTGGATGACAGCTGTAGGTTTGGTTGCCTTTTCTTTTCGTTTTGGCTTTTTTTTTTCTGTATGTTACTGTGGTGGCAACTGTGAAAGGAATATGAAAAGAAAAACCAAACGTTGCACAAATTGTTGCATTTTATATACAAGTACAAACATACATTAAGATATTTTATGGTAGCTGGAGGTTTTTGTATGAGTTTTGTTTTTGCCACTGCTGTTGCTTTCATTTCAAGCCATTTAAAATGAAATGAAATGATTGCTTTAACATGGCCTTGTCCTGAATGTATTACAGGTTTTTTTCCTTTTCTCTCGATATGTTTTGGGTTTAAATGTTTTGTTTTTCTGAATTGGACTTGTATTGTTTTGTTAGTGTTTTAGTTTTAAATGCACTTTTCTTAACTGCAAATACAAAGTTCTTGATGAATATTGATGCTAGAATTGTTGTTGCAGTGGTTCTAAATGAGCAAATTCATTTACTTTTGTGTATATTACACTCATGTGTATAAATACGTATGTATATGTTACTTAATTAATGACTGGGTAAAGTCGATAAATGTAAATGACAATAACATTCTTGACGACATGATAAAACCACTAAAGACAGTTGATGTTGCATACCACTCTTTGTATTTGAGTGCATTCTTTTCACATATACATACCCATAAACACACTGATGTTAGACCGGATCGATTATATCATAAATAAAAATTGACTTTTATGAAGCAAATAAAAATGAAACTTAATCGATTTTAAGCAAAATCTCAAACATTTTTAGAAAATAACATTTTTTCGAAAGTTCGACATTAAACAAAAATTTAATTTTTTACTTTTTAAAAATTTGCTTTCCTTTGCAAGGGAGACAAGTGCAACATTTTTAACAGATTTTTGGAAGAGCTTTTATGAGAGCCACTTTGTTGTATAATTTTCACCTCTAATCTTAAACACTGACAATAACTGGACCCGGTTAGATCTAGTTGTAGGAGAAAGGTGTTTTCAAGTGATATTAAATCAAATCTTAAAATGTTTTTTAGTTCCAGATAGTAAAAGAAAAATTAAGGAAAAAATTTATTATGGTCAGGCTTTAAAATTAAATTCTTTCTTAAGAAAATTAATTTTTTTTTTAAGAAACGTCTTTAAAAATATGTTTTTATAAATTTAAATATCCGATATGAAATTGTTTTTTCAAGAAACTTTTACGATATAAAAAAATATTTTCGATAATTTTTTTTATGTGGAATTTTTTTCTTTTTTAAAAACTTGGCGATATACAATTTGTTCATTAGAAAACTCGAACATGTTTTATTGAAGCTGTAAATATCTGATTTTTTTCTCACTCTAAAGTTTCGCGATTAGGGGATGTTGGGTGCAGGCAAAGGTTTGTGATTGGCTTTAACCAGGCGAAGTCCACTGCCGACCCTGTTTACTCCATCATCTCAAGTGAACACATACCTCCTAGCGGTGCCACCTGGATAGCTACCTTTGACGCTCCCAGTCGAGGGTAGTGAACTAACATGTGTTCGCGCCAGTTCAACCATAAATACTATAAAGAATGGATCTGAAGGGTTTGGGTTGGCTCCCCTGCTTTCGGATTACTAACTTGCCGTGAAGAAACGTAAGAAAAGAAATAAAACGATCCCCCCTATTGTTGACGACCCCTGCAAACGTTTTAAGGACCACGATTTACAAATTTATACGTGGAATGTCCGGACCCTTAATAGTGATGGTGCAGATCACGCATTGGCCAATGAGCTCGAAAGGTACAAAGCCGATATTACTGCCTTACAGGAAATACGATGGACTGGGCAAGGCGAGAAAGAGCTGACAAATGGTGACAAATTGTATTATAGTTGCCATGAGAAAAAACACGAATTTGGCTGCGGCTTCTTGGTAAGTCGGAGGCTCAAACACCTTGTCACCAATTTCACCCCGATAGATGTAAGGCTAGCTACAATCCGTATAAAAGCCAAATTTTTCAACATCAGTCTAATTTGTGTCCATGCCCCGACCGAAGATAAAGATGAGCAGACCAAAGATACTTTCTATGAGCGCCTAGAGAATGCATATGAACGCTGCCCCGACCATGACATAAAAATTATTCTAGGAGATTTTAATGCAAAAATAGGAAGGGAGAATATCTTTGGTCCAACAATCGGAAAATTCAGCCTGCATGAGCAAACATCCGTTAACGGAATGAGGCTAATAGACTTCGCTGTGGGAAAAAACATGGTAGTTAGCAGCACCAGATTCGAACACCGCGATACCCATAAAGCCACATGGTTGTCACCAGATCAGAAAACTAAAAATCAAATTGATCACGTTGTGATAGACGGAAGGCATTCAACCAGTGTGTTAGACGTACGATCCTACCGCGGAGCAAATGCGGATTCGGATCATTACCTTGTAGGAGCAAAAGTTCGCACACGCATAAGTGTAGCGAGGAAGGCACACTCTGATACAGCTCGGAAGCTGGATGTCGGAAAGCTTCAGGCACAACAGACAGCGCTGGCATACTCCACTCGGTTGACCCAACTGCTTGAACAGAGCACTCCTTATTCAAATGATATTAATACACAGTGGCAAAGCATCTCCCGATCCATGGAAGATGCCGCAAAATCCATAATTGGGTACCAAAAGCCCTCGCCGAGAAACACATGGTACGACCAGGAGTGCCGCAATGCTACTGAAGCGAAAAACGCGGCATATAGAGCAACCCTGCAATCAATAGTAACGCGCAGTGTGCAGGAAAATTATAAGGAGAAAAGAAGGGAGGAGAAACGTCTATTCCGTAAGAAAAAGAAAGAAATGGAAAGACGTGAGAGAGAGGAGATCGAGGTGCTGAGGAGTCAGAATGAAGTCCGTAAATTTTATCAACGAATTAAACATCAAACAGAGGGCTTTAGCACGTGCACAACCTTCTGCAAAGATAAAGATGGCAATCTTGTTACTGATGCTGATAGTGTGCTGAAGATCTGGAAAGAACACTTTTGCCAACTGTTGGTATCCGATAGTAGCGGCGACGAAGATGCAACAACTCCAATTCCAGAAGACGGAGTAGAAATTGAGCCGCCTAGTCGCGGCGAGGTCGAATCAGCGATAGCGCGATTAAAAAATAATAAAGCAGCAGGAGCGGATGGGCTACCGGCTGAGCTGTTTAAGACTGGTGGCGAAACGCTGATAAACAGTATACATCAGCTTGTTCGCACGATCTGGATTGAAGAGCATATGCCCGATGACTGGAACCTGAGTATACTCTGTCCCGTACATAAGAAAGGTGATAAAGCTATATGCGCCAATTACAGAGGAATAAGTCTCCTCCCCATCGCATATAAAATACTATCGGGTGTATTATGTGAGAGACTAAAACCTAAGGTTAATGAGATAATTGGGCCTTATCAATGTGGCTTCAGACCTGGCAAATCCACAACTGACCAGATTTTCACATTGCGCCAGATTCTGGAAAAGACCCGAGAGAGACAAATCGACACCTATCACCTTTTTGTCGATTTCAAGGCCGCTTTCGACAGCCCAATACGCTCAAAGGTGTTTCAGGCCATGTCTGAGTTTGGTATCCCTACAAAGTTGATACGGCTCTGTAAGATGACTCTAACTAACACACAATCTGCAGTTAGAATAGGAAAGAACCTCTCTGAGCCTTTCAGTACCAAACGAGGTTTCCGCCAAGGTGACAGTCTATCGTGCGATCTTTTTAACATCCTGTTGGAGAAGGTCATACGAGATGCAGACGTGAACAGATCTGGCACGCTTTATACTAAATCACACATGCTGCTAGCCTACGCCGACGACATCGACATCATGGGCCTGACATCAAAGGATGTAA
>OW121741.1:115589747-115659747 GCA_933228675.1 Stomorhina lunata | reverse complement strand
CTAAGACATAGACTAAGACATAGACTAAGACATAGACTAAGACATAGACTAAGACATAGACTAAGACATAGACTAAGACATAGACTAAGACATAGACTAAGACATAGACTAAGACATAGACTAAGACATAGACTAAGACATAGACTAAGACATAGACTAAGACATAGACTAAGACATAGACTAAGACATAGACTAAGACATAGACTAAGACATAGACTAAGACATAGACTAAGACATAGACTAAGACATAGACTAAGACATAGACTAGGATATAGACTATGACATAGACTAAGACATAGACTAAGACATAGACTAAGACATAGACCAAGACATAGACTAAGACGTAGACTAAGACATAGACTAAGACATAGACTAAGACATAGACTAAGACATAGACTAAGACATAGACTAAGACATAGAATAAGACATAGACTAAGACATAGACCAAGACATGGACTAAGACATAGACTAAGAGAGTAGTAAGACATAGACTTAGATATAGACTAAAAAATAGACTAAGACATAGACTAAGACATAGACTAAGACATAGACTAAGACATAGATTAAGACATAGACTAAGACATAGATTAAGACATAGACTAAGACATAGACTAAGACATAGACTTAGACATAGTCTAAAACATAGACTAAGACATAGACTAAGATATAGACTAAGACATTGACTAAGACATAGACTAAGACATAGACTAAGGCATAGACTAAGACACAGACTAAGACATAGGCTAAGACATAGACTAAGACAAAGACTAAAATATAGATTAAGACATAGACTAAGACATAGACTAAGATATAGACTAGGACATAAAATAAGACATAGACTAAGACATAGACTAAAACATAGACTAAGACATAGACTAAGACATTAATTAAGACACAGAATAAGACATAGACTAAGCATAAATTTCTTTGAACATCTAACTTTGAAATGAAAACCCCAATTAGAAAAACCTTTAAAGAAAACCACTACACAAATAAATAATCTCATAAAATGATATGGGTTAATAGTTTGAGCACTTTGTCTCCATCAACTTACCAACACAAAGTGTGACATTTTAATTTATCGTGTTAAGTATTTAGTTAAATTTACACAAAATCCCATCAAACTGATGCTTACCTGCAAAGATACAAAAATACAGGGATGTATATTAGAAATAATAAATATTTAACAAAATTACCATAATCATATCAAAACTAAACAAAAGAGTAAAAAACTTAAATCTAACAAATATTTTTTGTATACTAATCCAATTTGTATGCATTCAAACACGAAGTTTGAAAATTAAGCTATGACAACACATACCAACAAACACTTTCTTTGATGTATATGTAAGTGTGTTCTTTAATATTTCCTATTTTATTTTTTAGCTTTCTCTTCATTTTAACCTACAATTCTATGGTAAAAATCTACAAAATAAAAGCAAATTTTAGCAAACATAAAGTTTTGGAATATATGAAAAGTTATTATTAATCTGACACACATCAACCCAGACACTAAACAAAGGAAACTTTAAGCCAACTCAACAAAATATTTGTTTGAATTTTCTTTTTCAGTTAAGAGAAATTCCAGCAAAGTGTGCAGAATTTCTTAGATTTTTTCAAAATGGTCAGTGAAAGGTAAAAGGATAATGAGCCAGAGATAAAGTGTAGCCAAAAAAAAGGATTTTTGCAAAAAATATGTTACAAGATGAATGATGGCAAGGAATTAGAGTGATAATTGAAATAAATGGATTACGAAATATTTCTAAAATCTTCTTAAAATATTTGCATACAGTTAATTGGAGTTAATTAGAAATATTAGATTTTTTAAAACTAAAGTTAAATGACAAGACTAAGAAATAGACTAAGACACAGACTTAGACATAGACTAAGACATAGACTAGGACATAGACTAAATATTACACTAAGACATAGACTAAGACATAGACTAAGACATAGAATAAGATATAGAATAAGACATAGACTAAGACATAGACTAAGACATAGACTAAGATATAGACTAAGACATAGACTAAGACATATAATAAGATATAGACTAAGACATAGACTAAGACATAGAATAAGACATAGACTAAGACATAGACTAAGACATAGACTAAGACATAGACTAAGACATACACTAAGACATAGACTAAGATATAGACTAAGACATAGACTAAGACATAGACTAACACATAGACTAAGACATAGACTAAGACATAGACTAAGACATAGACTAAGACATAGACTAAGACATAGACTAAGACATAGACTAAGACATAGACTAAGACATAGACTAAGACATAGACTAAGACATAGACTAAGACATAGACTAAGACATAGACTAAGACATAGACTAAGACATAGACTAAGACATAGACTAAGACATAGACTAAGACATAGACTAAGACATAGACTAAGACATAGACTAAGACATAGACTAAGACATAGACTAAGACATAGACTAAGACATAGACTAAGACATAGACTTCGACATAGACTAAGACATAGACTAAGACTAAGACATAGCCTAAGACATAGACTAAGACTAAGACATAGACTAAAACATAGACTAAGACTAAGACATACCCTAAGACATAGACTAAGATATAGACTAAGATATAGATTAAGACATAGACTAAGACATAGACTAAGACATTGACTAAATCATAGACTAAGACATAGACTAAGACATAGACTAAGACATAGACTAAGGCATAGGCTAAGACATAGACTAAGACATAGACTAAGGCATAGACTAAGACATAGATTAAGACATAGACTAAGACATAGACTAAGACATAGACTAAGACATAGACTAAGACATAGACTAAGACATAGACTAAGACATAGACTAAGACATAGACTAAGACATAGACTAAGACATAGACTAAGACATAGACTAAGACATAGACTAAGACATAGACTAAGACATAGACTAAGATATAGACAAAAACATAGACTAAGACATAGAATTTTCACTAGTATATGTATAAGCCTTAATATATTAAATTTAATCATTTTTTTAGCATAGTGTAAAAGTCATGTCCGCAACTCGATAGCTTAAACTCCTATTAGTTTTTTTATTAACATAACCCCTTTAAAGCTATTTGTTTAAAAACAAACAAAAAATACATTAAAAAGATTTCAAATAAGAAGATCAAAAATAAAAGCTAAAAAGTTCATTATTCTAAAAAGACTCCTATTTAAAGAATTGAAAAAAATTTCTGCAGAAGAGGTAAAGCACGACCTGAAAACGTTTGTTTAACATTACCGTACTCTGAATATTAAAATAGAAAAGCATGCCCTGATTCTGTTCTCAAATTAGGTACCATTCCTTCAATGCTACTACAAAAAGTACTTTCGCAAACAATTTCCACTTGCAGATTTTTTTTTAATACTATTTAGCGTGATTTTGTAAAAGGTGTGTTTTGTAGTAGCATGTGTGTGTCAAAAGGATTAAAA
This sequence comes from Stomorhina lunata, assembly GCA_933228675.1. NCBI lineage: Eukaryota > Metazoa > Arthropoda > Insecta > Diptera > Rhiniidae > Stomorhina > Stomorhina lunata. The sequence goes on along the minus strand of OW121741.1, from coordinate 115,656,285 downwards.
GGAGTTTTACAAAATATTCATACAGGTTTAGTTTTTAGGATTTCTTTCGTCTTTTTATTTTTTGTTAAGCTCAAAAGGTTCTGATAAACACTAGCATTCATTCTGTTTCATTTCTTTTGGAAATGTTTTCCTTTTTGAAACCGGATTGAAAAGGTTATACCTGTGCTGAATATAATTTATGTAAGTATGTTTATATACTTATATATATATATATATATATATATATATATATATATATATATGTGTATATAGTTTATTCTGTTTGTTAACAATTGTCTTTTTGTATACATGCTTGTGTTCGTTAATGGTTGTGCATATATTTAAAAGCAGCCCGCTTTCCATACAAAATTAAACTTTTTTTGATTTACCCCTTGAAAATGAAGTTTTGCTAGTAGTTAGGAAGCCCTATAAATTTAAATATTAATTGTACATAGACCAAAATAAATCTTATTTATTAGTGTATTAGGTATACAATTGTCTATTTGAACAGTATATGGGCATAACTATATAGCGTATGGCTTGATTCAATAATAACCAGGAGTAGGCTGTCCTACCACCAGAAGCCGATGAATTTGTTTAATTTTCGTAAATACCACGATCATTAATAAAACTCGTGAAAATGAGTATTAAAGTCATTCAGTTGGAATTTGGATGTTAACAGAGTTGGTTGCTGCCGCTTTGTTAAAGAAAAGACAAAAAGAAAATAGGCAGGAAACAAATCAAAATCCAATTTGTAGCAACAAAATACATAGTTCGAGAGAACAAAGAATTGTAATCTCGAACATTGTTGCCACGACACTGTTATTTTGGTAAGCATTGGGAATATTTTTAAAACAGAAATTCTACTATTAAACAATTTTAGATTTTTATATTTTTTAGATATTTGCGATCCAAAAATTTTCTATAAAAGAATTTTTGATAAAAAAATTTTCATGGAAAACATTTTTGATATAAAATTTTGCATAGAAAAATTTTTGATAAAAAAATTTTCGTAGAAACAATTTTTGATAAAAAATTTTGTATAAAAAAATTTTTGAAAAAAATTTTCCATAGAAAATTTTTTGATAAAAAATATTCCATATAAAAATTTGTAATAGAAAATTTTTTTAAAAAAATATCAAAATTGTCGGGATGTTAATATCATTCAAAATGAAAGAGGATTCGTATTTGATGGCAAATCAGTTTATTTATTAATGTAACAGACAAATTTATTGATAAAAAGCCAAAATATGTTTATGGAGAATCCAAAATTCCTCGACGCGTTTCGATGGTCGGATTATCGAATGCACAAAACACATTCTGCACAGTAAGAATGTGGGAGGTAAAGGAAGATGATATCTGAAAAATGTTTGTGTTTTGTTCAGTCGATAATCTGAGCTCTTACTTATGGTTTATAAACATAATTCGTAAAGATTTTGTTTGTAAAATAAGTAATAATGCGAATTTGAGAGATGGTCTAACCAACCATCGAAACGCGTCGAGGAATTTTGTCTTGTCCGCAAACATTTTTTGGCTTTGTCTGATACATTAATAAATAAATGTAACAGATTTGGGGCGAAATGTGAATCCTCTTTCTTTTTGAAAAATTTTTCTATAGAAAAATTTTTGATAAAAAAATTTTCTATAGAAAAATTTTTGATAAAAAAATTTTCTATAAAAAAATTTTCTATAAAAAAATTTTTGTTAAGAAATTTTTGATAAAAAAATTTTTTTATAGACAAATTTTTGATAAAATAGTATAGAAAATTTTTTGATAAAAACAATATAGAAAAATTTTTGAAAAAAAAAAATTCTGTAAAAAATTTTTGATCAAAAAATTTTCTAAAGAAAAATTTTTGATAAAAAAATTTTCTATAGAAAAATTTTTTATATAAAAATTCTTATAGAAAAATTTTTGATAAAAAAATTTTCTTTAGACAAATTTTTTATAAAAAAAAATTTCTTTTTCTTTTCTTTTTTCTAAAGAAATTTTATATCGAAAAATTTCATACCGAAAATTTTCTATAGAAAAAATTTTATATCGAAAATTTTCTTTAGAAGAATTTTATATTGAAAATTGTCTATAGAAAAATTTTATATCGAAAATTTTCCATAGAAAAATTTCATATCAAAAATTTTTTATAGAAAAATTTTAAATCGAAAAATTTTATATCGAATATTTTCCTTTGAAAATATCCAAAATTTTCTAAGAACAATTTTTCATCGAAAATTTTTTTTACAAAAATTGTATATCAAAATTTTTTTAAGAGAAAAAGTTTTATATCAAAAAATTTGATATCGAAAATTTTTCTACAAAAAAAAAAAAATTTTAATTTTTTGTAGAATTTTTTTTTTTAACTTTTGTAAAAAAAAAATTTATATTGAAAATTTTGTATAGAAAATTTTTATAAAAAAATTTTCTATAGAAAAATTTTTCATAAAAAAATTTTCTATAGAAAAATTTTTGATAAAAAAATTTTCTATAGAAAAATTTTTGATAAAAAAATTTTTTATAGAAACATTTTTGATAAAAAAATTTTCTATAGAAAAATTATTGATGAAAAAATTTTTTATAGAAAAATTTTTGATAAAAAAATTTTCTATAGAAAAATTTTTGATAAAAAAATTTTTGAAAAAAAAAAATTTCTATTGAAAAATTTTTGATAAAAAAATTTTCTATTGAAAAATTTTTGATAAAAAAATTTTCTATTGAAAAATTTTTGATAAAAAAATTTTCTGTAGAAAAATTTTTGATAAAAAAATTTTCTATAGATAAATTTTTGATAAAAAAATGTTCTATAGAAAAATTTTTGATAAAAAAATTTTCTATAGAAAAATTTTTGATAAAAAAATTTCCTATAGAAAAATTTTTGATAAAAAAATTTTCTATATACAAATTTTTGATAAAAAAAATTTTTCATAGAAACATTTTTTATATAAAAATTTTCTATAGAAAAATTTTTGATAAAAAATTTTCTATAAAAACATTTTTGATAAAAAAATTTTCTATAGAAAAATTTTTGATAAAAAAAATTTCTGTGGAAAAGTTTTTGATAAAAAAATTTTCTATATACAAATTTTTGATGAAAAAAAATTCGGAAGCTTAAGGTTTGATTCCGGAAAGGATAGATTTTATTGGAGCGGCATAATCGGCCACCAAAGTATGGCCCCTTAGACTCATAAATCACTTAAAAAGATATATGATAGTTATTTTCCAACCAATTTGAAAAATCATACTATATAATAAATAAGTAGATCAAGATCTAATATAAACGTCGAGAAATGCATTTTTATGGTTTTAAAGACATTCGACTTCAAAAATTTAAATTTACAATTTTTGTTCCATTTGGTCCATCCTAATGATAATACGAAAAACACTTCAATGAAAATAGGACTTACCTAACAAAATATTATGTCGTCGTCCAAGATTTTTTCCCAAATTTGATCCAAATCGGTTAAGTGTAAGTGTGTAAAAATGGATTAACAAAATAACAGATCGAAAATTGAACTTTAAGCTTAAATTTCTTTACAGCTGCTGTACTGATCTTAATAAAACTAAACCCGGTAAAAGCTTAAGATGTTATCTATTGATCAAAGAAAGAACCATTACAAAATCTTTTTAGTTAAAAAGCTACAGAGTGATAACCCTGTTAAATCAATGACGAAACCGTATATTTATTACGCCAAGGTAATTCAATATCTGTGGTAAGATCACAAGGTAGTTTTGTATTATAAGTTGCTAAGATCGCAGAAGATCTGTATGAAAAGCAATTGATTCGTTTAAAGAGAGCAATCAACAACAAACAACCAGAACATTCGTCCAGATACATGCATACATAGTTCCAACGACATTTCAATTGGAACAAGAGTTACTTCTCTCAGACATTGAGCCACTCATGAAGACTCATTGAAAGGGACCTACGTTTTAACTCTGACTCTGAACGGCAAATGCATAAGTTAGAGAAGTTTTTTATAGCCTAGTACTCAATAACCAGTGACTAGCTCAGCTATGAGGTGAATCGCTTCTTTTGTTTAATTTATTTTTTCGGGTGGGTCTGGCTGGGTATCGAACTTGGGACCTCTGATATGCTAGGTGGATGACTAACCTGCTATACCACGGGAGTTCACTGTTTGTTTACTGAATAAAGGTTATCGATATATTTAGTAATATAAAGTTTATATACAATTTTAAAGTCTAAATTATACTAACTCAGATATTTTGTATTAGATTTTGAGTTTGTATTCTATCTTTATGTTTTTAGCTCTATACTGATAAAAGGAATTAAAAATGAGGACCTGTCTAATATTCATATGTATAACAGCACAAAATTTCTAATACTTTGACTACACTTGTTTGTTTGTTTTCTGTACTCTTGTCCTTTAGTTCTTAAGCATTTACTGCGAAAACATAGAAACGATTATAAAGTTTAAGCTATAATTAATTTCTGAGCTGCACAAAGTTGCCAAAACAACATGTTGATTTGTAAAGAAGTCCTTTGTGAGTTCGAAAGAAAGAAAAAAAAACAGAGAAATACATATAAATATAGCAAACTTCTATGCGTTTGTATACATACAATAAACATATGTACCTAAATATTTTAAAATTTTTATAGAATAGGTGAAAAATTTGAAAACTATATACTTGGGTTATATGTAAACATTTCTAACCAAATGTCATTTGTGTCAGATCTTAACGAAATTTGAAGTGATAATAACTCTTGTTTGATTGTTCCATGTGGTTTGAGTTATTAATTTGGCTACTCTTATAATAATAAATCAGCTTTTCTGAAAAATTTGTTCTTATTTCTTTTTTGAAGATGTCTATACAGATAATTTTACAACTTAGCACCAAATGTTTCCTAATCCATAAAATATTGTACTTTATTATTACTCACCCTAAACACATTTTAATAACAAAAGTACTCAAAAAATTTGATTGCCATTTACAATTTCCGGCTAAAAGCCTATATTTCCCTTAACTTTCTTCTTTTTTTTTCTTCTTGGAAAAAAAGGCGGACATTTTTTAAAGACCATAAACTTTCCTTTATGTCACTGACAGTGTCAGGCGCCGAGGCAGCAACAAATAAATCACTGGTATTTGCAGCATTTTAAATGCCATAAAAGAAAATTAGACAACTGAATGTCTCGAATAAAATCTGACATAATATATAAAGCAAATAAAATACTAAATAAATAAAAGCATTTAAATCAAAAACATGAAAATATGTACGAATGAATATTAGGAAATAAAGTTAAGCTTAAAATGTCCCTATTACTTTGGCAACTAAACAGAAACGTGAAATTTGAAAAGGAAGAGTATATAGAAAGAACAGAAAATATATATTCAGTTGCTAGAAAAACATAAATAAAGGCGTTTTAAAATTCAAACAAATAAAGAAAATTTAAATTAAAAATAGAAAAAAAATCCTTAAATGAATTGAGTTCTACTCGTATTTTGGAGTAACGAACAGCAGCAACAAGCTTTTAGACCGTAATTTTAACCGAAGGATTCCCTACATTTAGAACAGCATTCATACAATACATACATACCCAGCAAAGAATACACCGAAACAAATTGTATTGTTCTATTCATTTTTCTGTGTTTGTGTTTGAAAATAAACTTGTAAAGTGCATGTATTTCGTTTATATGTATTTGGCTGGCAATTGTGTAATGTTTCTTTGATTTATGTCACCAACATAAAGAACGAAAAGCAAAGTATAACAATTTTTCATTTTACACCCTACTTTATGTATTGATTGACTATGCTATGAAATAAAATAACGACTAAGACATAGTTAGGATAAAGACTAGGACATCTAATAAGAATAACCAACATTTTTTCTATAGAAAACTTTTCGATGTAAAATTTATGTTAAAGAATAATTATAGACATTAAGTTTTTTGTAATAAAAAACATCTGTGGCTTGGTGCTAATAGGGCCAATGTCAAAAAAATCAGTTTTGAGAAAATTTAATTTAAAAATTAAATTTTTCATATAAACTCTTGGTAGCATCACCCAGAAAATCCCTTGTAAATCTGCTCTGAGTTTAATTAGAGCTTTGCTGTTGGAGCCAAATGAAAGAGGTTAAAGAAAATAATTTAACTCAATGATTAACTCAAAACAGCAAAATATTGACATTGGCCCTTTTAGCACCAAACCACAGATATATGAAACTTAAAACAAAATAAAAAAATTTGTATAAAAAATTTATTTTATAGAGAAAATTTTGAAAATTTTAATACAAAAATTTTTTAATAAATTTTTTTCAATAAAAAAAAAATTTAATATAAAATTTTTTCTCTAAGAAATTTTTCTATAGAAAAAGTTTTATACAAATTTTTTCTATTAAAAAAATTTGATACAAATTTTTTTCTATAAAAAAAATTTGATACATTTTCTGTATAAAAAAATTTTTAATATAAAATTGTTTCTCTAACAATGTATTCTATACAACTTTTTTTCTATAGAAAACAAAATTTTATCTATAGAAAAGAAAAAAATTTGTATCAAAATTTTTTTTTCTAGAAAATTTTGAAACAAAATTTTTTCTATAGATTTTTAAACAAGATTTTCGATATAATAATTTTTTGTATAAAAATCTTGATGTACAATTTTTCTTTCATAATAAAATTTATCTCAAAAAAATTGTATTTTAAAAATTTCTATCTAAAAAAATTTCGTTTTAAAATTTTTCTCCAAAAAAAAAATTTATTTTAAATTTGTTTTCTATAAAAATTTCGATAAAAAATTTTTTCTATAGAAAAATTTTGAAAAAAAAATTTCTAAAGAAAATTTTCAATATAATAAATTTTTTCAAGAAAATTTTCCTTATAATGTTTTTTTACAGAAAAATTTCGATAAAAATTTTTTCTATAGAAAATTTTCGAAAAGAATTTTTTTTACAGAAAAAATTTCTACATTAAATTTTCTATATAAAATTTATTATAAAAAAAATATTTCTATACAAAATTTTCCATATAAAATTTGTTATACAAAATTTTCTACACAAAAATTTTTGATATACAATTTTTTCAATAGAAAAATTTTCTATATACAAAATTTTCAATATAAAATGTTTCTATAAAATTGTTTATAGAAAAATTTTCTAAAAAAAATTTTCGATTTTAATTTTTCTAAAAAAAACTTTCAATAAAAAATTTTTTATTAAAAAGTTTTACTATAGTATATTGCACTAAGATCCCAATTCATTACAATTATTGATTATTGTAATAAATAGCTTTTTGAAAAAACCGTAAAATGTTATACCATCTCATCAGGATTTTTCCATAGAAAATTTTCTATTGAAAATTTTTCTATAAAATTTTTTTAAATAAAATTGCTCTATATAAATTTTTTTATAGAAAATTTATTATGTAAAATTTTTCTATACAAAAAATTTATATATAAAATTTTTGATACAAAATTTTTGATATCACATTTTTCGATATAAAATTTTCTATACAAAATTTTCAATATAAAATTTTTTCAATATAAAATTTTCGATATTAAATTTTTTGACGTAAAATTTTTTCTCTTAAAAAGTTTTGATATACAATTTCTATAGAAAAATTTTCGATGTAAAATTGTTCTTAGAAAATTTTGGATATACAATTTTTCTATAGAAAATTTTCGATAGAAAATTTTTCAAAAGAAAATTTTTGATATAAAATTTTTTGATTCAAAATTTTTCTATAAACAATTTTCGATATGAAATTTTTCTATAAAACATTTTCAATATAAAATTTTTCTATAGAAAATTTTCAATATAAAATTTTTCTAAAGAAAATTTTCGATATAAAATTTTTTCTATAGAAAATTTTTGGTATGAAATTTTTCGATATAAAATTTCTTTATAGAAAAATTTTGATATCAAATATTTCAGTAGAAAATTTTCGATATAAAGGATTTCTATCGGAAAATGTTTGATATCAATTTTTTTTTCTATACAAAAAATTTCGATATGAAATTTATTCATTAAAAAAATTTTCAATAAAAATTTTTTTCTATAGCAAAATTTTCGATATATTTTTTTCAATGGAAAACTTTCCGATATAAAATTTTTTCTATAGAAAAATTTTTGATACAAAATTTTTTCTGTAGAAAAATTTCCGATATAAATTTCTTTTCTACAGAAAACTTTTTGATATAAATCTTTTTATGAAGAAAACTTTTTTTTTCCATAGAAAAATTTTGGATATCAAATTTTTTCTATATAAAAGTTTTCGATATAAAATATTCGATATAAAATTTTTCTATAGAAAATTTTTGATATAAAATTTTTCTACAGAAAATTTTTGATATAAAATTTTTCTATTGAAAATTTTCGACATAAAATTTTTCTATAGAAAATTTTCGATATAAATTTTTTTTAAAGAAAATTTTTTATATAAAATTTTTCTATAGAAAAATTTTCGATATAAAATTCTTTATACAAAATTTTTCTACTAAGATTTTTCGACTTTTTCTTTGGAAAATTTTTCGACATAAAATTTTTTCTATTGAAAAATTTATTTTTAATATTTTTTTAGCAAAACTTTCTATATAAAATGTTTTTATAAAAAGATTTTCAGTATAAATTATTTTCTATAGAAAATTTTTCGAAAAAAAAATTCTATATAAAAATTTTAATGCAAAATTTTTTCTTTAGAAAAATTGTGATATTAATTTTTTTCTAAAAAAATTGATATACAATTTTTCTATAGAAAATTATCGGTATATATCTTTTCTGTTGAAAATTTTTGATATAAAATTTTTCAATAAAAAATTTCGATATAAAATTATCCAATGGAAAATTTTAGATATAAAATTGTTCAATGAAATAATCTTTGATTTTAAATTTTCTAATAAAATTATTTTTAATTTTAAAATTTTCAATAGAAAGATTTTCAATTTTAAACATTTTTTTAGAAAAATTTTGGATTTTAAATTTTTCTATGGAAAATTTTTTCTTAGGAAAAATGTTTGTTTTTAAATTTTTTCTTAGGAAAAATTTTCAATTTTAAATTTTTTCAATAGAAAAATTTTCGATTTTAAATTTTTCTTTAGAAAAAATATTGATATAAATTTATTTTTATGGAAACATTTTAATACAAAATTTTTTTATAGAAAAGATTTTATATCGAAATTTTGAAAGACATACAATTTTTTTCTAAAGGAAAATATTTGATCTTAGAAATGGTCGATTACTCTCAGCCTAAAAATCCTACCCTACATTTTTCGATCTGTCACTTTGTAAGTGGGTGTATGTTTTTAACATACATATATAAGTTTTATATCTTTACACATGTTTAGACTAAATCTCTCTTTGTGTCATTTTAGATTTTTCGGGTTTTTGTGGTTCCCCATTTTTCACAACAATTCATTAGAACAGACATAGCTCAAGGCAGTAGCAACATTTCGGTTTATTGAAGTAAAAGTTGTTGTTATTGTTGTTAATGTATCTCTCTTTTTTTGGACTGCGTTATTTAAAATTGTACATAACGACCATCATCATTGTTTTGGGTTTTTACGAGGACAATTGCTGTTGCTGTTGGTTCTGTGCTTTTGTTGCCAGTCACTACTTAAGCTAATGTTAACTCATGTTAGAATTTTATTTATTTTATTTTACATTTTTTTTATTTAGTAGATACTTTTAAAAGCAAAAACGAGGAAAATAAATTTATTTTAAAATAAATTTTCCTTTTTGTATTGTGGTAGGTTGTCCGTTAGTTGCAGGATTTTAGTTTGAATTTGTTTTTATTTTCATTTTTGGTTAGTTTTAAGTTCAAGTTACAATTAAGGACATACTTGTGTTTTAACATTGACACATTTCGTTTTTTTTTTTCTGTAGTGTCAATTCATTGTTTGTGAATGCTTTATTTTTTTCGCATTTTTACTTACTTTTTTTAAAGTTTGTTTAATAGATACTTTTCGTTTTGCAAAAATCTAAATTTTTTGTCCATAGTTTTTCATGTTATCTTCATTTTGTGTAGAGGAAAATTTATAAGAAATTGTTTCTTTAATATTTTTGATGATTTTCTTTTATTTCTAAAGCAAAATATTTTTGTGAATTTTAAAAATTTTTCAATTTTTATTTCTACTTGCCTTAATCTTCAATTGTCTAACCATGAGTAAAATTGAAATATTTTTCATTCATTTCTATTTTTCCTTAAAACCAAAAAAATTTTGAAAACAAATTAATAAAATTTAATTGATTTAAGTGACTCGTTGATACTTTTCTAATCATCTTAAATGATTTTCTGTATAAATTATTTATTTTCTTATTTTGTCTTGTTTGTTTTTCCTTCATTCACTTCCTTCAAAACAATGTTTTCCTACGAAAACTTTTCCCTTCTCAAGTCTATTTATTGTTCAAAATTTTGTTCAATTTAGTGATTTTATTTTTTCAATTTTTGTTTTGGCTCTAATCTAAGTTAATTTTTGCTAATAAATTAAATAAACAAACAAACAAACAAACAAGAGACAAATTTCATGAATAAATAAAAAAAAATTAGAACAAATTTATAACAGGGACAAAAATGTTCTGTTCACACTCTAGCAAATAAATGAAAATTGACAGTTTTATGTTCGTTAATGCATAAATAATAAACAAAATAAGGGAATAAATAAAGGAAAAATAGAATTTAGAAAAAAATTTAGATTCAAGAAAACTTAAATGTTATTGACCCTGAGCATAAAATCTAAATGATTTCTGATGGAATATAAATTTATATCTAAAGCGTATGATTTATAAACAAAAAATTATGAAAAAACCACCCCATACTTAAACTTATACTTAAAAGCCTTATTTAAAATTACAAAACTTTACCAAGTTATAACCTGATCTTATAATTTTATTACATCCAATAAAATTATCATTTTTATGGAACCTTAAAAGATAATAAAAAAATTACGCACTTATTACAGCTTTTCTAGTTGTTTTCTACTTCAAATAGCGTTAATAAATACTAGTCTAAAACAAACTCTTTTTTCAAATTTCCCCACATTTTTGGGTTAACAGGATCCTAAAAACTTTCTGAACCCATTAAACAAGTACACAATTAAATTGTTGCTACTCCACTCTTTACCATCTAAATATCTATCTGTTTCTCAAATAAAAGTTCTTGTTAATTGCATTTACAAGCTCTATAGAGCAGAAAAAAAAATTTGAAAAAATGTAAAACACCTCTAGTTAAAGGAGGCATAAAGCAAAAGATGATAAAAATGAAAGACTCTGCTTAAAGTAACACTTAAATTTGAGTGTAATTTAATTGAAACAATTTCAAGTGATTGTCTAAGTGTTTGAGAGTAGAGACATGAAGTTTATTTGAGTGTGTGTGTGTATAACCAGCATAACCAGAAAGAGAGTTTATGTATTTTGCGAGTTTACTTCTGCTGTTGTATTGTGTTTTTTTATTTTTTAATTTCCTGCTACTTGTTGTTTTCTGTTCATTTTAATTTCCTTAACATCTCAGCTATACCCAACAATGAATGTAATATTGTAACATCTGTAAGCGTGTAGTATAATTAGAAAAATATCTCAGCCATTTATTTTTTGCTTTGTAGTTATGTAAAATTCATTGGCTTACCTTATGATGTCTTACTTTTTGTGAACACAAGCTAAATTAGCTTAATTCGAGTTAAGACCCTGTAGTAAAACTGGGATCATGTGTCTCCATGTCAACACTTTGTGTAACATCAATTCAAATGTCCCCAATTTTAGTTCAGTACTGAAATAGTGAATATATAGAAACAACTATTCTAGTATATATCTGGTGACATTGTCAACGAATGTGTCAACATATATGTATATCAATAGGCCCCGATTTGATCCGAATGTCTCCATTTGGACCAAAAGAACTACAAAGTCAATACTAAGTAAATAGTGGTAATGTCTACTGGTAGATTTCGTAGGAACTCTAAATGTTAAATGTCAATAGTAGATAACATTGGATGGGGCAAAATAGGCAAGTAGTACTGGAGACATTTTCAATAGCAAATCACTATTGTTTCTCTGACGGCATTTACTGCAAGGGAAAGCATATATAGTATTAGTATTAGTATCAGTAAATCAATCTCTTCATTTCATCAAAATAATTTGAGCAGAATTTACTTATTATGACTTAGGCGGTCTTAGTTCATGGACACAGATGTCTCTAACAATTCCTTTATCATTTGAATTTTTCCATTTTCTCCATTTCTCTATACAATTTCTTTAAAACAAAATTTATTTATTTAAATTCTTGTTTATACAACATAACTCAATGTTTAATTCGAAACATTTCCGGGCAAAAGGGGGGATAGAAATGTTAATGTATTTCTGTATTTGAAAATTAAACGAACTGTACCACACAAAGCAAAGGAAAAGAAATTACAAAAAAAGAAGAACGTTAAAGAAAACAGAAAACATAGAAAAAAACTAACATTTGCATTAGATTAATTATTCAAATTAATTTTAAAGCGACAATTTAATTTAGCTGCTTCTCTTATAAGAAACAAGTGTAGAAAAAGAAGTTCATTATGTTTTGATTAACGCAAGAATTGTGGGGGAAAAACTAAAGAGATTCAAGCACTTGGGGTTTCTTTTCCTGGTACTTAATTTTGTGTAGAAGTATTTGTTTTTTGATTCTTTACCCAGTTTCTTCTGCTAACATGTATAAATAAGTAAATCAAAGACCTGAGAAGAGTATTTAAAAATGGACAGGTGAATTTAAAAAAACTTTAGTACAATTTATGTTTTTTACTTATTGTTTTTTTAACTAGATTTTTAATTTGTTCTAGAAACTTGTTGCTTTTTTGATTACATGAGTATTATACCGAGTCTATCCTCACGAAAAAAAAAAATTATAATATACATTCGGCTTACACCCTAGAAATGAACTCTGTTCGATTTAAAGATACAATATGAATAAGTTCCAAATATTTTGAGTCAAACCTACTCTAAATATTTTAAAATATTCTGTTGTGATTCATTTGGTTCTTATGTAAGAAAACTTTGAAGGGAAAGAAACTACATTGATCTTGTATTGAATCCTGGTTAGTTAAAGGAATGCCCCATATAGAGTTTATTCTTTAATGGAACTTTTATTTTATGGGGAGACTTAGACAATTTCCCTTAAGCTTTTATAAGGAGTATTTATTAAGGAGGTTAATTTATGTCTGCAAAGTATTTGGTTCGTTAAGTCGAAAGCATTTAATTTAAATCAAATTAAAATTTTTCTTAGCAAAAATTGTATCACTGGGAGCCTGTGGAAAGTTGATCTCTATAATTGAAACAACCACATGTTGGATTTATGGATTTAACTAGAAATATAAACAAACAATTTTATATCAAAATCAAATCAATTTTGTAAAATTTTTCTATAAAATTTTCATAATGAAAATTTTCCTATAAAATTTTCATAATGGAAATTTTTCTATAAAATTTTTATAATGAAAATTTTTATATAAAATTTTCATAATGAAAATTTTTCTATAAAATTTTCATAATGAAAATTTTTCTATAAAATTTTCATAATGAAAATTTTTCTATAAAATTTTCATAATGAAAATTTTTCTATAAAATTTTCATAATGAAAATTTTTCTATAAAATTTTCATAATGAAAATTTTTCTATAAAATTTTCATAATGAAAATTTTTCTATAAAATTTTCATAATGAAAATTTTTCTATAAAATTTTCATAATGAAAATTTTTCTATAAAATTTTCATAATGAAAATTTTTCTATAAAATTTTCATAATGAAAATTTTTCTATAAAATTTTCATAATGAAAATTTTTCTATAAAATTTTCATAATGAAAATTTTTCTATAAAATTTTCATAATGAAAATTTTTCTATAAAATTTTCATAATGAAAATTTTTCTATAAAATTTTCATAATGAAATTTTTTCTATAAAATTTTCATAATGAAAATTTTTCTATAAATTTTTCATAATGAAAATTTTTCTATAAAATTTTCATAATAAACTTTTTTCTATAAAATTTTCATAATAAAAAATTTTCTATAAAATTTTCATAATGAAAATTTTTCTATAAAATTTTCATAATGAAAATTTTTCTATAAAATTTTCATAATGAAAATTTTTCTATAAAATTTTCATAATGAAAATTTTTCTATAAAATTTTCATAATGAAAATTTTTCTATAAAATTTTCATAATGAAAATTTTTCTATAAAATTTTCATAATGAAAATTTTTCTATAAAATTTTCATAATGAAAATTTTTCTATAAAATTTTCATAATGAAAATTTTTCTATAAAATTTTCATAATGAAAATTTTTCTATAAAATTTTCATAATGAAAATTTTTCTATAATATTTTTGTTTATGCATGCTCTATTAGTTTCATAATTATATTTGTAAATTATTAGTTTTTCTTACAAACCCTATGAATTGATCTTTAGAACACCCTGTGTCCTAAAGCTCTCCCTCCCATTGAAACGGGAGTTATTGAAAGTTCTCTCTCTTCGTTAAGAAGAGCAAATTTGGTATTTTTAAAGTTATCATGGAAAGAATTTTTACCTAAGAAGATCAGTGCTGGATCTACCACGAAATACTCAAGGTGATTGTTAACCCCATTTAACATAAAATAAATTGAATTTCAAATTAATAAAATATATTGTGGTCTTTTAACTTTGGCATCTCCGGAAACATTTTTCATCATGATAAACACCGCCTGAACATGATAAAGCCCGCCTGAACATTTTTCATAATGAAAATTTTTCTATAAAATATTTATTATGAAAATTTTCTAGAAAAATTTTCATTATGAAAATTTTCTAGAAAAATTTTCATTATGAAAATTTTCTAGAAAAATTTTCGTTATGAAAATTTTATAGAAAAATTTTCATTATGAAAATTTTATAGAAAAATTTTCATTATGAAAATTTTATAGAAAAATTTTCATAATGAAAATTTTTCTGTAAAATTTTCATAATGAAAATTTTTCTATAAAATTTTCATAACGAAAATTTTTCTATATAAAATTCTATAAAATTTTCATAATGAAAATTTTTCTATAAAATTTTCATAATGAAAATTTTTCTATAAAATTTTCATAATGAAAATTTTTCTATAAAATTTTCATAATGAAAATTTTTCTATAAAATTTTCATAATGAAAATTTTTCTATAAAATTTTCATAATGAAAATTTTTCTATAAAATTTTCATAATGAAAATTTTTCTATAAAATTTTCATAATGAAAATTTTTCTATAAAATTTTCATAATGAAAATTTTTCTATAAAATTTTCATAATAAAAATTTTTCTAGAAAATTTTCATAATGAAAATTTTTCTAGAAAATTTTCATAATGAAAATTTTTCTAGAAAATTTTCATAATGAAAATTTTTCTAGAAAATTTTTACGATGAAAATTTTCTATAAAATTTTCACAATGAAAATTTTTCTATAAAATTTTCACAATGAAAATTTTTCTATAAAATTTTCACAATAAAAATTTTTCTATAAAATTTTCACAATAAAAATTTTTCTATAAAATTTTCACAATGAAAATTTTTCTATAAAATTTTCACAATGAAAATTTTTCTATAAAATTTTCACAATGAAAATTTTTCTATAAAATTTTCATAATGAAAATTTTTCTATAAAATTTTCATAATGAAAATGTTTCCATAAAATTTTCATAATGAAAATTTTTCCATAAAATTGACATAATGAAAATTTTTCTATAAAATTTTCATAATGAAAATTTTTCTATAAAATTTTCATTAGGAAAATTTTTGTATACAACTTTCATAATGAAAATTTTTCTATAAAATTTTCATAACGAAATTTTTTCTTTAAAATGAAAATTTTTCTATAAAATTTTCATAATGAAAATTTTTTTATAAAATTTCATAATTAGAATTTTTCTATGAAATTTTCATAACGATTTTTTTTTTATAAAATTATTATAATGAAAATTTTTCTATTAAATCTTTACAACTCGTCGGTAACACTAATTTCAAAATTATGTTGCTTAAGCTTTTTCTGCGCTTATGGCTCAATATGTCTGTTAACATTGAATACAAACTTTTCCTTTGGTTGACTATAAGTCCATATTTGACCTCAATGATGAAGAGTATTATGTCTTACTGATTCCAGTTTATTTCAAGTATTTTTTTAATTCAACTAATTAAAATGTTTTTTGTTTATTTCCTACCAAATCATTCATCCCCTTTACATTTTATATGAGCTTTAATATTAAAAATTCTAAAAAATTTTCTTAGAGCTAAAAAAAAGTTGTTAAGGGAAGCAAAATGAGTTTATTTTTAAGAAATTTTTGAAACCTAAGAACTCCAAAAAAATGTTAATACTTCTGTTCGACTTTTGCTTATAGACTAATGATAATTGTTATCTTTTTATCAAAATTATTTGAATTTAATAAATTGTGTTAATTTTTTATAGGAAATTCTCATATAATATTACATTATTTTATAAATTGTCGTTTTCTATTTATTATACCCTTTACCACCATAGGTGGAAAGGGTATTATAAGTTTGTGCTGATGTATGTAAAGCATAGAAATATTTGTCTTAGACCCATATTTTAGTATACCAATAGGCTTAGAATCACTTTCTGAGTCGATTTAGCGATGTCCGTCCATCCGTCCGACCGTCTGGCTGGCTGGAGCCCCATGTAAACCTAATTTGATGAAATTTTGCACAGATCATTTTTTTGATAATGGGACCATGGCTATTGAAATTGGTCAAAATCGGTTCATTATTTCTGGTGCCTCCCATAGGTCCCACTTCCCGGAATTGATATATTGGCTACAAATATCATTATTTTTTCATGAAATTTAAAACAAATACTGCTTATGTAAACTAAAATCACTGTACTAAATTTCGTTGAAATCTGTCCACATTTGACTATAGCTCCCATACAAACGTTTCTTTAAAAACGCACTAAATGAGACAAAAAATCACTAAAACGCTCGTAAATCTAAAGATAATGAAAATTTTGAGTATATTTTTTGCATACATAATTTTGGTAACAACTGTAATGAATTTGCCAAATTTCGAGATAATAGGTCCACATTTGGCCCTAGCTCTCATATAAGTCCAAATGACAGAAATAGGTTAAATATATAAGTTTTGAGAAAATGTTTGTATGATGGCAAAATTTAGCAAATATTTGTCTTTATACAGGAAAAATAACACCTTTGACCCTAGTGATGAAGGGTATCGTATGGTCGGGCTTGACCGACTATAGCGGTTTCTTACTTGTTTTTTTTTGTTATTTTTATTCCTTTCACTTTGAGGAGTTTGAGAGTTTTGCTAACAGTCTGTAACAAATTAAAAGTAAACGGTAATGAAGTAGATGGGCTTAAGGGGTTTTTTCTACTTTTCACATTTTACTTTTCTACAATAACTTATTTTATTTTCCTTCGTTTTTCAGTAAATTTTTGTATATTTTCTAGACTTTTTTTATTTTAATATGTTTTTTATGCTTAGAAAAAATAATATAAAGTAAAAACTTCTGCTAGCAAAAAACTTCCTATGTACGAATATTGTTATTGCACAGAAAATTAACAACAAAGTCTTGACCTTTTTTCTCGGAAAATTAAAAAAAAAAACAAGAACTTAACAAAATAACAAGATAAGTTTATGTTTTTTTGTTATTATTACTTTATTTTTAATTTGTTGCAAATAATGGTCTTAATGAAGAACTCTAATTATTTCTCTTGACTTGAAATTAGAATTATATGAAAAATAAAAAATACACATAAAATATCATGGTAATAGATAGAAAAGCTGGAATAATAAAATATTTTTTTATTTCATTTTTTATTTAATTGTATTTAATTTTTTTAATGAAAAGGAGTTTGTCTATGGCTGTTGATTAGAGATATTTTTTTTGAATTGTGTTCTTTTACTTAACTTTTCATTTAAACTTTATGAAATTTATTTGCTAGTAATTATTACAGGAAAATATATAGTAAAAGGAAATAGTAGTAATTTAAATATTATTTAATATGATAATGCTTAAAATAAATATTTTGATTGAGTTTTATTACAAAAGGACCTGAATAATTAGGCATGTCACATATTTTAAACGGAATGATTTTTTAGATTATAGTAAAATTTCGATCGTAATGATCTTTATAATATTAAAAACATGATTTTTTAATATACATACATATATATAATGGGTTATCCATTTCTTGGTTTCAAAAATATAGGACTGGAATTCGACATCTGTCAAACTAAGTTGTCAAACAAATTTTTTTTTCTTTTCAGTTGAAAGTCTGACATTGACGAAAATGGTTCGCTTAAGTATCACACAACGCATACAAATTCCCAGCAAAACTTTAGTAATGGCAAGTACTCTGGTAACTGGTAACCTTGTAATGACTACAACATACCCCACGAATAACTAATAAGTTATTACAGAAGTACTTATTTGTAATTAAGATGGTAATTTAAACTGAATGGCCCCGGTTGGAATCCCACCAAGACCAACAATTTTTTTAATTTTTTTTATTAAAAGAAAACTAACCCACGGTAATGAAAAAATACCATCATGAGTCAAATTTGATTATGTAGGGGATGTTGGATACCAAACACAGTTCTGATTGGTCTTAACTTGGTAAGCCCAACTTATCTAGGTCATCCTTCATCTCAACTGCGGACACTGACCTCCTCGTGGTATCACTCTGGGAACTAGTTTAACACCCCTTAATGTAGTGAGCTAACATGCACCGAGAGTTGTCCCATAAGATCGATAAAAATGGGTTAGGACGAAGGGCTAGTAACCCCCTCTTGGAAAAAATAATTACTATGAAGAGGATAAAATTAGAATTAAAATGTCCCACTACCTAATGCTAGAAGAGGACGTACAAAACTTCGGTGGAAAGACCAAGTAGAGGAACAATTTTTCAAAGCTTGGCCTATAAAATTGGAGAATATTAGCACAAGATCGAAGTCCATGGAATTTCAAAATATGCTCGGACTTTGACCTTAACAGATTATAACTATAGGCCTTTTAAGTAAGTAAGAGTCGATGTCATATAACCAAAAAGGAAGATTTAAACTATTTAAGTTTTAAATAGTTTAAAAAAAAACTTCTTTATTTTTACAAAAAATCGTATAGAAATATTTTTTTTTAATTTACAACAAAGCAAAAAACTCAGGGAAAAACAAAGTTATTGTCACATGATTTTGGAACTAAAAATAAAAATTGTATATATTAATTATAAGCCGCTAAGTTTTTAATATATGAAGTAGATCAGTGGAAGAGTCTCCGCCTAGCAGTCGTAGGGGTCTGGATTCGAGCCCCCATGGGGTCATAAAAAATTTGTATTTCGTTTAAAAACATAATATTTTTAAATAAAACAACAACAAAAAATTGTTGTTGTTTTCGAATTGCTTACCCAAGTCATTACATTTCTACAATTGGTAAGTACTTGCCTCCAATGACATGCCCATTTTAATGTAATGACTTAAACAGTGAATGTGTAAGTAGTTCGTGTTCAATAGTTTAGCTGTTTAACTCATTACTTGGTAATGAAAAGTTTTGCTGGGTTATTGAAACAAACTACAAAATTTGTGATCATGCAAAAGCCACATATTGCGCTTTAAGAGGAGATTATGATGTACATAATCATCATGCATCATCGTTTCGCTTGTTCCATTGAAAATATCGCCGCTATTAGTGAAGGTGTTGCCGAAGACCTGAATGTGTCGATTTCGTGAATTTGGAGCGTTATGGTCATATGATAACCGACTGTTTTTGCTATTGATGATTACGACTCGGAATTTCTCGTCTTGGAGATATCAACTGGCACCAAGGTCATGCGATTTGACACCATTAGACTTTTTTTGGGGTTACGAGAAAGACCGAGTTTATGCAGATAAACCTTTATTTCTTGAGCACTTAACAATCCAAATTCTTCAAGTTATGGCTGAAATAAATGTGTCAAAAAGTTGTCGAGAATTACCTCAAAAGAATCAATCAACATTTCGCATGATAGTAATTTGAATGATGTTGTGTTTCGAAAATAACGTCAACATTCAAGCTTTATAATCAACAAGTAAGAATGATCTATAGAAGGTCAATCCCGACCATACGATACCCTTCACCACTAAGGTCAAAGTTGTTATTTTTTCTGTATAAAGACAAATATTTGCTCAATTTTGCCATCATATAAACATTTTCTGAAAACTTATATATTCAACCTGTTTCCGTCATTTGGACTTATATGAGAGCTAGGGTCAAATGTGGACCGATTGTCTCGAAATTTGGCGAATTGATTACAGTTGCTACAAAAATTATGTATACAAAAAATAAACTTAAAATTCTCATTATCTGATTTTTGTATCATTTAGTTCGTTTTTACAGCAAAGTTTGTATGGGAGCTATGGTCAAATGTGGACGGATTTCAACGAAATCTGGTACAGTGATTTATGTTTACATAAGCAGTTCTTGACTTAAATTTCATTAAAAAAGATTTATATTTGAGGCCAAAATATCAATTCCGGGAAGTTTGACCTATAGGAGGTACCATAAATAATAGACCGATTTTGATGAAAACAAAAAATTATCTGCACCAAATTTCATCAAATTATCTTTAGAATTGCGACCTGTAGTTTGATTATATGGTTTATCTGGGGGTCCAGCCTGCCAGCCAGACGGACGGACTGACATCGCTAAATCGACTCAGAAAGTGATTCTAAATCTATTGGTATACTGAAAGGTTGGTCTAAGACAAATATTTATTGCGTTTTTTCATGAAATTTTAAGCATTACTGCTTATGTAAACCAAAATCATTGTACCAAGTTTCGTTGAAATTAGTCCACATTTGACCATAGCTCCCATACAAACTCCTCTATCAAAACGCACTAGATGAAACAAAAGTGAGTAAAACGCTCGTAAATCTAAAGATAATGAGAATTTTGAGTTTATTTTTTGCATACATAATTTATGTAAAAACTGTAATCAATTTGCCAAATTTCGAGATAATTGGTTTACATTTGACCCCAGCTCTCATATAAGTCCAAATGACGAAAACAGCTTAAATATATAAGTTTTGAGAAAATGTTTGTATGATGGCAAAATTTAGCAAATATTTGTCTTTATATAGGAAAAGGAACACCTTTAACCTTAGTGGTGAAGGGTATCGTATGGTCGGTATCGTATGGTTGGGCGTCACCGACTATAGCACTTTCTTACTTGTTTTTTATTTGTTTGTTTCAGTTTTTACAACAATAAATATTGAATAAAAATGTGTTTTTCTTAAAATGTATTTGAGTTTGGTCTTTCATAAGGAACTTTTAGGCACCTTTGGTTTAGAAGATACGTATTTATACCAATTATTTTTCTCAAACCACTATATGCCGTGGAGATGAATTTATTTTATATTTTCTTCGAATATTTTTGAACGAACTTAAGTTAATTGAAATTTTTTTTAATTATTTGCTTTTCCTTTGAAATTATATAATTAATATTTGCAACATTGATCAGAATATGTACTGACAAATATTTCCATGGAAATTTTATATAATTATATATATATATTTTTTTACATATATTTTCATATTTTTCGGTCCATCTGTAATTTATTGATTTAAAGAGAAAAATATTTATGTATTTATTTGACAAAGTTTTCAAAGACAAATATTTTTTTTCTTATTTCATTTCCTTTGAAATGACACAAATGAGAAACGTGCCTTAATGGTTTTGTTATAAATGTATTTTAATAGAATGTCGTCAGACCAAATAGAAAAGGACGTAGCTTAGTAAAAAAAGCATAAAGAATTGTATGTCATAACTTTTAATATAACTCTAGGTATATAGCCACAATTCTAAAACTCTTGATGGTATTTTTCAAATCTTTGTCATTTAGCACTTTTCCTTTTCAACCAACGCTCAGAATTTTATCCTGGTATTCATTGCAGAGTACAACGGAATTATGAGCCATAATTCAATTAAATTGACTTACGACCTTGTGGACTTTTTTGAATGAAACTCTAACAAAAGTAATGTCAAATGTATAAATGAAACACATTGAAATAAATATAAAAATATTAATAAAATTACACTTGTAGCACAAGAGCAGTATTAAAAAAAAATATAGAAGGGAAAGTTTTGGGAAGGGAAAGTTGTGTGGAAAATTGTTGGCTTCCAAGGTCTTAGTATTTCGAAGAAAGTAAAATAAATATATTTATTTTAATGACAAATGATGAATGACTTCTGATGTATTATTTTTGTATTTAAGATTTAATATCGTGACAGTTCTAAAGTAATCATGATATTACTAAGGTCTTTAAAACACATTATGCTGAAAAGTTATAAATTACTCCACCTTCCAGCTCCTTCAGAATCGATATAAAACTAACTTTCATGTTCATCTAACCATGTATATTTATAGAACAGGTCGTATTGTTTCAATCTGTATTTTTATATCCACCATCAAAAAGAATGTGGGTATAGTTATATGATTTCGTAGGTGCAATCTTAATATGAGTGTACCTCAAAATCTAAAAAAAATGTTTTTAGTGAGCTAACTTCTTTCGTTTAGGCGTTATCTTGATTTCAAAAGACAGACAGACAGACGGATAGACAGACAGACAGACAGACAGACTGACAGACAGACTGACAGTCAGACAGACAGACAGACAGACAGACAGACAGACAGACAGACAGACAGACAGACAGACAGACAGACGGATAGACAGACAGACAGACAGAGAGACAGACAGACAGACAGACAGACAGACAGACAGACAGACAGACAGACAGACAGACAGACAGACATACAGACAGACAATCAGACAGACAATTAGTCAGACAGACAGACAGACAGACAGACAGATAGACAGACAGACAGACAGACAGACAGACAGACAGACAGACAGACAGACAGACAGACAGACAGACAGACAGACAGATAGACAGACAGACAGACAGACAGACAGACAGACAGACAGACAGACAGACAGACAGACAGACAGACAGACAGACAGACAGACAGACAGACAGACAGACAGACAGACAGACAGACAGACAGACAGACAGACAGACTCACAGAGAGTGGAGGTCGTTTCAATTTAACTATTCAAAACTTTAATTAAATTTAAATAAAATTGTATAATATTTTAAAAAGATGTTAAATCCATCTAGATAATTTAAAACTTCTAACAATTCACTACAACAACTAATTAATTTAGGTAAATAACGTATAAATAAGCATATAAACACTAAACTAAATAATACTTCCATATTAATTCAACATAACTACACAAAACTAATATAATTCCTGTAAGTTCCTAAGGACATTTAATCAAATACAGAACATTCTAGTATACAAAACTTGTAATACATATTTATATTTCCAGACAAGTGCAAAAACATGTCAAATACAAACATACGTCCAAAGGATATTGCCAAGGAAGTGGTCATACTAAACAAATACAAGGGCAACATATCCTTTGATGGTCACATGCAGAAGACAAACTTACTACACACATACTAACGCACATATATTACAAAAAAAAAAACAACAACAACAAAATATCAAACATAAATCTCAGTCATTGAAGTTTTATTATTTTCATCAAAATCTCGAAAAGAAATACAAATAAAAGTAATCGAAAAATGATTTTTTTATTTAAATATAATTGAATAAATCAATCAGCCGCTTAGATTTTATATTTTATCGAAGACATAAAAAACAAATCAAATCTTGAAATGTAACAATAAAATAAAGACAATAAACTGAATGACAAAAATAAAATTGAAGAAAATTTTAGACACGTTGAAAAATAAAATATGGAAAATATAAGAAACATTCAAAGAATAAAGATAATAAAAAACATACATACATATTTCATAATAAAATGTTTTCGTTAAAATTTTCATAATAAAATTTTTTCTATAAAGTTTTCAAAATAAAAATTTTTCTTTAAAATTTTCAAAATAATAATTTTTCTTTAAAATTTTCAAAATGAAAATTTTTCTATAAAATTTTCATAATGAAAATTTTTCTATAAAATTTTCATAATGAAAATTTTTCTATATAAAATTTTCATAATGAAAATTTTTCTATATAAGGTTTTCATAATGAAAATTTTTCTATACAAGATTTTCATAATGAAAATTTTTCTATATAAAATTTTCATAATGAAAATTTTTCTATATAAAATTTTCATAATGAAAATTTTTCTATATAAAATTTTCATAATGAAAATTTTTCTATATAAAATTTTCATAATGAAAATTTTTCTATATAAAATTTTCATAATGAAAATTTTTCTATATAAAATTTTCATAAGGAAAATTTTTCTATATAAAATTTTCATAATGAAAATTTTTCTATATAAAATTTTCATAATGAAAATTTTTCTATATAAAATTTTCATAATGAAAATTTTTCTATATAAAATTTTCTTAATGAAAATTTTTCTATATAAAATTTTCATAATGAAAATTTTTCTATATAAAATTTTCATAATGAAAATTTTTCTATATAAAATTTTCACACTGAAAAATTTTCTACAAAATGTTCACAATGAAAATTTTTCCATTAAATATGCCTATTTGAATGAAGAATATTTTTCTATAAAATTTTTATAATAAATTTTTTTTTTATAAAATTTTCATAATAAAAAGTTTTCTATAAAATTTGTATAATGAAAAATTTTTTATAAAATTTTCATAATGAGATTTTTTCTATAAAATTTTCATAATGAAAATGTTTCTTTAAAATGTTCATAATGAAAATTTTTCTATAAAATTTTCATAATGAAAATTTTTCTATGAAATTTTTATAATGAAAAATTTTCTATAAAATTTTCAAAATGAAATTTTTTCTATAAAATTTTCATATTGAATATTTTTCTATAAAATTTTCATAATGAAAATTTTTCTATAAAATTTTCATAATGAAAATTTTTTTATAAAATTTTCATAATAAAAATTTTTCTATAAAATTTTCATACTAAAAATTTTTCTATAAAATTTTCATACTAAAAATTTTTCTATTAGATTTTCATATTGAACATTTTTGTATAAAATTTTGAAATTGAAAATTTTTCTATAAAATTTTCATAATAAAAATTTTTCTATAAAATTTTCATAATGAAAATTTTCTATAAAATGTTCATAATGAAAATTTCTCTATAAAATTTTCATAATGAACATTTCATAAATTTTCATAAAGAAATTTTTCTATAAAATTTTTTTAATGAAAATTTTTCTATAAAATTTTTATAATGAAAAATTTTCTATTGAATTTTCATAATGAAAAATTTTCTATAAAATTTTCATAATTAGATTTTTTCTATAAAATTTTCATAATGAATATTTTTCTATAAAATTTTCATTATGAAAATTTTTCTATAAAATTTTCATAATGAAAATTTTTCTACAAAATTTTTTTAAAAAATTTTCATAATAAAAATTTTTTTATAAAATTTTCATAACAAAAATTTTTTTATAAAATTTTCATAATGAACATGTTTTTTACAAAATTTTCATAATGAAAATTTTTCTATAAAATTTTCATAATAAAAATTTTTCTATAAAATTTTCATAATGAAAATTTTCTATAAAATATTCATAATGAAAATTTTCGTAATGAAATTTTTTCTATTTTCTACAAAATTTTCGTAATGAACATTTTTCCATGAAATTTTCATAATGAAAGTTTTTCTATAAAATTTTCATAATTAAAATTTTTCTATAATATTTTCATTATGAAAATTTTTCTTTAACATTTTTATAAAGAAAATTTTTTATAAAATTCTTACAAATAGGATTCAATGTATTTTAATTTTATTATTGGCCTAGTTTCCCTATCTATTAAACTGCATCCCTATAATATTCTTACGCATCAATAAACTGCAACTTTCAGTGAAATTTTTCATTAAAATTATTACAACTTCAATTCTTATTTTTTCCCTATTTTCTTCATAAAGCTTACGATTAAAATATTTTTTAAAATAACAAAATGTTTGCCCATTTTTTTCCTTTTGCAGAATCATATGAAATTAAGTTGTTAAAAACTGAATCTGCTCTGTTTATTTGTCTGTCCCGAGTCAGAATCCAGTTAAAATTCAGATTCATATATAAATTGTATTGTACACAATCATAGATCATTTGTTGCAAACAAATTTGTTTTAAATGTTTATATTTATTTTATATAAGAGATAAAAATCTCATACTCTTTGACTGTCCTTGTATTTTTTATTTTTTTGTTAAAATATTGCAATTGGTTTCATTGTTTAACATTTCCTGGGTACAAAAATTTTAGACAATGGATTGTCAGTGCAATGACCAAATGAAATAAAATAATTCTATGAATTATAATGCAATAAAATATGAATTTAAAAATGTTTCATATATTGTTTGGTTTAATTTTGCAATTGCATTTTTTATATTATTTATATAATTTATTGAGTTTTGACTACTTGTTAGTAGTTTTTGAAAAAGAGAAGATTTTTACAAAAAATTTGTCAAAATAAATAAACTTTTATGAATAAGTTTTGCTTGCATTTTATTACAATCAGAATTTTTTTATTATGAAAATTTTATAGAAATATTTTCATTATGAAAATTTTATATGGTAAAATTTTCATGATAAAAATTTAGAGAAAAAGTTTTATGATGAAAATTTTATAGCAAAATTTTCGCTATGAAAATTTTATAAAAAAATTTTCATTATGAAAATTTTAAACAAAAATTTTCATTAAGAAAATTTTATAGAAAAATTTTATTATCAAAATTTTATAGAAAAATTTTCATTATCAAGTTTTTAGAAAAATTTGAATTATGACAATTTTAGAGAAAAATTTTTTCTTTAGAAAAATTTTCGTTATGGAAATTTTATAGAGAAATTTTCATTATGTAAATTTTATAAAAAAAATGTTCATTATAAAAATTTTAAAGAAAAATTTTCATTATGAGAATTTTGAAGAAAAATTTCCATTATGAAAATTTTAAAGAAAAATTCATTATGATAATTTTATAGAAAAATTTTCATTATGAAAATTTTATTGAAAAATTTTTATTATTAAAATTTTATAGAAAAATTTTCATTACGAAAATTTTATAGAAAAATTTTCATTATGAAAATTTTACACAAAAATTTTTAATACGAAAATTTTATAGAAAAATTTTTATTATGAATATATTAAGTAAAAAAAATTTAATTATGAAAATTTTAAAGAGAAATTTTCACTACGAAAATTTTATAGAAAAATTTTCATTACGAAAATTTTATAGAAAAATTTTAATTATGAAAATTTTATAAAAATTTTCATTGCGAAAAAAAATTTTCGTTACGGAGTTTTTATAGAAAAATTTTCATTATGAAAATTTTATAGAAAAATTTTCATTATGAAAATTTTATAGAAAAATTTTCATTATGGAAATTTTATAGAAAAATTTTCATTATGGAAATTTTATAGAAAAATTTTTATTATGAAAATTTTATATAAAAATTTTCATTATGAATATTTTATTGAAAAATTTTTATTATTAAAATTTTATAGAAAAATTTTCATTATGAAAATTTTATAGAAAAATTTCATTATGAAAATTTTATAGAAAAATTTTTATTATGAAAATTTTATAGAAAAATTTTCGTTATGAAAATTTTTCTTAAAAAATTTTCGTTACGGAATTTTTATAGAAAAATTTTTATTATGAAAATTTTATAGAAAAATTTTCGGTATGAAAATTTTATAGAAAAATTTTCATTATGAAAATTTTTTAAAAAAATTTTCATTATGAAAATTTTATAGAAAAATTTTCATTATGAAAATTTTATAGAAAAATTTTTATTATGAAAATTTTATAGAAAAATTTTCATTATGAAAATTTTTTAGAAAAATTTTCATTATGAAAATTTTATAGAAAAATTTTCATTATGAAAATTTTATAGAAAAATTTTCATTATGAAAATTTTATAGAAAAATTTTCATTATGAAAATTTTATAGAAAAATTTTCATTATGAAAATTTTATAGAAAAATTTTCATTATGAAAATTTTATAGAAAAATTTTCATTATGAAAATTTTATATTAAAATTTTCATTATGAAAATTTTATAGAAAAATTTTCATTATGAAAATTTTATAGAAAAATTTTCATTATGAAAATTTTATAGAAAAATTTTCATTATGAAAATTTTATAGAAAAATTTTCATTATGAAAATTTTATAGAAAAATTTTCATTATGAAAATTTTATAGAAAAATTTTCATTATGAAAATTTTATAGAAAAATTTTCATTATGAAAATTTTATAGAAAAATTTTCATTATGAAAATTTTATAGAAAAATTTTCATTATGAAAATTTTATAGAAAAATTTTCATTATGAAAATTTTATAGAAAAATTTTCATTATGAAAATTTTATAGAAAAATTTTCATTATGAAAATTTTATAGAAAAATTTTCATTATGAAAATTTTATAGAAAAATTTTCATTATGAAAATTTTATAGAAAAATTTTCATTATGAAAATTTTATAGAAAAATTTTATAGAAAAATTTTCATTATGAAAATTTTATAGAAAAATTTTCATTATGAAAATTTTATAGAAAATTTTTCATTATGAAAATTTTATAGAAAAATTTTCATTATGAAAATTTTATAGAAAAATTTTCATTATGAAAATTTTTTAGAAAAATTTTCATTATGAAAATTTTATAGAAAAATTTTCGTTATGAAAATTTTATAGAAAAATTTTCATTATGAAAATTTTATAGAAAAATTTTCATTATGAAAATTTTATAGAAAAATTTTCATTATGAAAATTTTATAGAAAAATTTTCATTATGAAAATTTTATAGAAAAATTTTCATTATGAAAATTTTATAGAAAAATTTTCATTGTGAAAATTTTGTATGAAAATTTTATAGAAACATTTTTATTATGAACATTTTATTGACAAATTTTCATTAGAAAATTTTATGGAAAAATTTTCATTATGAAAATTTTTTAAGAAAACATTAAATATAACAATTTTCATTATGAGAAATTTAAATAGAAAAATTTTTATTATGAAAGTTTATAAAAAAATTATCACTATGATAATTTTATAGAAAAATTTTCGTTATAAAAATTTTATATCGAAAAATTTTCAATCTAAAAATTTTCTAGAAAAATTTTACTATGAAAATTTTCAAAAACTTTTATCATGAAAATTTTTTAATATGAAAAATTTAAAATTTTTCACTATGAAAAATTGAAAATTTTTCACTATGAAAATCTAAGAAAAAATTTTTTCCATGAAAACTAAATAGTAAAATTTTCATTGTGAAAATCATATATAGAATAGCTTCGTTGTAAAAATTTTATATAGAAAAATTTTCATTTTGAAAATTTTGTATAAAAAATTTATATTATGAAAATTTTTATTATAAAAATTTTATAAAGAAAAATTTTCATTATGAAAATTTAATAGAAAAATTGTCATTATAAGAATTTTATATAGAAAAATTGTCATTATGAAAAATTCATAGCAAAGTATTCTTTATGAAAATTTAATAGAAACGTTTTCATTATAAAAATTTTTACAAAAAATTTCTAGAAATAAAATTTTTAACAAAAACCTTTAATTTTAAAATTTTTGATTTTGAATTAATTTTTCTGTTGCAACAAAATACATTCATTATGAAAATTTCATTAATGATTTTTTGTTATAAACATTTTTTTTAACAAATAAATCTATTTTAAATTATGATCTTTTATCCCTCCCACTGCAGAAATATATCAAAAAAAATTTCAATTCCTGCTGCTTCATTTAAATTAGGGTAAATGGTGCTCATCTGCTTGTGTATTTTTACACAAAATCGCATAAATTAACTCACAATATTTTTTTTTTTTAATTTTTCTACTTGTTTTTAGATTATTTAAGTCTATGGCACTTTCAAGCACATGTGATATTTTTTTTGCTAGTCACTCGACAAATGTATATGTCGACCTATTGCAGACAAGGACATAAAAAGCCATACAAAATATTTTGAGTATACAAATGATTTGTGTTTACAGTCTAAGTGGGATGATGCTGAGTCATACTGTTTTTTGCTATTTTTCATATGCCCAACAGTTCAAAATTTTAAAGATTTCTTTTGTAGTATTAAGTTAGTTTCAAGCCTTTTGAATACGTACATTTTATCAAGTGGACCTGTGGTTTCTAACTTCAAAAAGTGAGCTAGTATTTATCTGTAATATTTATCCATTCCATAAAAGGAACATATAAAAATTGATAACCGTTATCAATATTGGGGCCAATACTTTAAATTGAAACTCTTGGGTATTTACATGTAAATATCTTGTGTGGGATTTTTGTGTTAAAAAAACAGCTTTTCCATTTTTTTTTATAAGTTTGTTTGTGTAAATTTTTAATCCAATGGACCATAATAATTTGTGCACATTTACTATAAATTTGGGTCATCATCAGTGACACAATCAGTTTTTTAACGTTTTTTTTTTATTTTTTTGGTTTTTTTTAAACTGATTTTTTTTTATTCGTTGCCATTGTTCTCGACTACTGTGCAAAAGTATTGAAGAAATTTACCGGGTAGAGTGTGTTGAAAATAATGGCAATAACAAAAGCTATAGATAAAGTTTTAAAAAGAAAAAGTGGTTTATTTTTTATAGAATTTAAAATTTTATTTGTATACTCACTAGGGTGATAGCTAATCATGTGTTTACAATTTTTCATGGAGTTTTAATACTCTGATGAGAAATTCTAAGGTTTAAAATCGCAGGTAAGGCGATCATTTCAAGATATAGACTTTAGTTGTTGTTTTAATTTTCCATATGTCAATTTTAAATCCCATATTTTCCTAAACAAATTTTAAAAAACTTTGATCATGATGAGCGACCAGAAAAGTTGCCAAATATGATTAAAATCATAATATTCAAACATTTGAAATTTTTAAACATTGAAATTTAAGCACAACAATTTATTGTCACCCTATTATACATACAAACACACATAATAAACCGAATACTCATATGTTTTGGAAACAATCCAATAGAGTGGATTTTTCCGTTTAGTGTTTTGGTCAGTTGTACTTAGTAAAAATTATTATGTCTGCTGAATTATATATATGTTAAGTAAATTGTTTTTGATTTATTTACATTTTTTTATAGAAAGTGGGATGTTTTTGTGCATTATGCAAAAAAATATATATCAAGCTCAATTTATTGCAGCCACTTAATTAAAATGAAATTTTAACTGTATTTTTTAAACGTGTTTCGAATAATAAAATAATTTCAAATTATATTTTCGATGGTTAATGAAGTATTTGTTTCAATTTTTTAATGTTTATTGAATAGTAGGCGCTTCCAACTAATTTTCATTAACAAATAACACTGCTCTGCAAAAATGCATTTTTTGTCTTTCCTTTTAATAAAACTATGCGGACTATATGGATCTTGATGCGCTAAACTCAGATCCGTTGTCGGTTTTTTTCCATCAGATCTAAATTTTTTGTTTGGGCGTGGCAAATTTTTCCCCTTAAATTAGTCGGGTACGGAGACCTATTTCGTTCTAACTCGAGAACGACTCATCCGATTTTCAAAATTAAAACACTTGAAGATGCATAACAAAATTGTTCTGTATCTCTTATCGTTTTGGAGTTATTTAGAAATTACTGGAGAAAAATTTTTTTTCGTGCGAAATTCGTTTTTTTTCAGATTACAAATGTAATTTAAAAAAAAAGATAAAGTAAAATTTTAACATTTTAAACATTTTTCTAAGAGCTTCATATCTTAAGAATAAAATAAAAATCGGTTTAAAAATGTGAATTTTATTACCAATTTATCGCAGATACCCAATATTGCAATGCAACCAACCTTACATATGACCATAAGATTTCATTAGGTAATGAAGCTATTCTTAAGATATGTAGCTCTTAGAAAAATGTTTAAAATCTTAGAATTTTACTTTATCTTTTTTTAATTACATTTATAACCTGAAAAAAATTACGAATTTTGCACGAAAAAAAAATTTTTCTCCATTAATTTCTAAATAATAATTAGACTAAAATAAATACAATTTTGTTATGCATCTTGAAGTGTTTTAATTTTGAAAATCGGATGAGTCGTTCTCGAGTTAGGACGAAATATGTAGGTCTCCGTACCTGACTAATTTAAGGGGAAAAATTTGCCACGCCCATAAAAAAAAATCCAGATCTGATGATGAGTTAAGCGCATCAAAATCCATGTAGTCCACATAGTTTTATTAAAAGGAGGATTTGGCTGCAGAGCAGTGTAATTAAGGCTTATTGCAGGAATTTTTTATGTATATCTAAAGTTCGATTAAAAGCGATTCTGAGGTTTGAAAAAGCCGATCGGAAAATTTATCTTGGGAAATTGGAACCGAAATTGCCGTTATTACTTCCATTAGGAATCGGCTTCCAGATGTTGTTAACAACAACTACGCTTCTAAAAACGAAATTTCATGGTATGTCACTTAAACGTACAGTGAAGTTGTTCAACAAACCCTAGGATTCAAAGACCATAAAAGGAAATTTGGGTTTACCCAAGTAACATGGGACCTGGCTGAGTAATGCAAAACCTAAAAAACTACAATTTTAAATGAAACATGCTCAGTACAACATACCGTGAACTATCGAGTAAAGATGATAGCCAATCTTTACTTGATATATGCTCGAGGCGCGGAGCTGATATAAACAGCGTCTGAAAACGACAAAAGCCTATCGGAAAATTGATGTTGGGAAACTGGAATCAGAGCTACATCACAATACCTTTATTACTTCCATAAGAAATCGGCTTCCAGATGTTGTAAACAACAACGACGCTGATATAAATGAAATTACAAGGTGTGTCACTCAGACGTATAATGAGGTTGGTCAACAAACGTTAGGTTTTAAAGACCATAAAAGGAAAGTATGGCTCACAAAAGCAACATAGGACCTGGTTGAACAAGGTAAAATCATAAAAAATACAATCTTAAATGCAAACGTAGATGTTAAGGAGCTTAGTACAATAAACCGTGACCTATCCAACAGAATAAAAAGTTCTGCAAGAAGGAACAAGAGAATATGGATAGACGAACAAGCTGAATCAGCAGCATGTAAAGGCCATATGATGACCTTATACAATATATCAAGGGCGTTGTGTGGCAAGCCTAAATACACTAACATTCCCATCCTTAGTAGTAGCGGTACACTTCTCTCAAACCCGGATGAACAATTAATACGCTGGATGAAAGTCAACATTAAACAATCCTATTGAATTAGAAACACTGACAGAAGTGCATAATGAAACCAATCATGATACTATATTCAATGGAATTTCGGACAGCCCAGCAACAATTTAGGAAGTGAATCCTTAAGCACAACAAGGCCCCGGGTAATGACAATATCTCAGTGGACACGATTTTATGAAAGGATCAAGGATCGGCGAGACGCACCCCTTTATGTGTAAAATATGTTAAGAAGAAGCTCTACCTATCAACCTCCTACAATGAAGGTATACTAGTCAAAATATCAAAAAATGATGCCTCCAAAGAATGAAATAACTATAGGGGTATAACACTTCCTCCAATACCGACAAAATACTAAGTCGAGTTATTTTGAATAGAACATCCGACGCCGTTTCCGCTACACTCCGCAAAAATTAGTTTGGGTTCAGAGAGAATCGATCTTGTGTTGATCAAATCAACACAGTAAGAATAGTATTGGAGCAATGTAATGAATTCCGCACACCCATTTACCTAGTGTTGATCGACTTTATGAAGGTCTTTGACAGTCTCAATAGGAGCTATATTCTCCATAGGGAGAATTTTAGAAAATCGTAACTTGCCAACGAAGAAGGTAAAAGGTAAATTGTCTAACCCGTTCGAAGTTACTACTGAAGTAAGACAAGGATGTGTTTTGTTACCTTTACTTTTTATCCTTGTCTTCCACAATATAATACCCACGGTACTGAACTATAGAAGTGGTATCTAATGCACACCCTTCAAACAACTCGAGGACTTGGAATACGCTGATGACGTATGTCTTCTAAGCCAAAGCTCTGGTCACCTTCAAGACAACACTAGCGCTATAATTGCAGAATCTACGGCAGCTGGGCTGGAAATCAATATTTCAAAGACAAAGATTTGCCTGGATTTTATGGCGCAAACCCGTCGACACACATCAATGTGTATAACGAGGTTATTGGATGTGTAGGTAACTTTAATTATCTTTGTATTTTGATATCTACAAAAGGTGACGCCGACGAGGATATTGAATATTAATAAGGCTACAGATTCGGCATTCTCCGAGATATTTTGAAACCTGGGCAAATACCAACAACAACTATGTTACGAATATATAATAACATTGCTCGACAAGTGCTTAGCTGGAATTCACAATGAAGCGACCTGTGCTTGTTGAAAAAAACCGACCGAGGTAAGCTCTAGTTTTCGAGATATAGCGTTAAAAATAATGGAAGAGATTGTGCAATATATATTCCCGTAACTCGAAAACTGTTCATATTATTGAACTAAGTAAAAATACCGAAACTCCGCACCAAAATTATGATTAAGAAACACTAGTTATATATTTAATCCGAGTAGTCGTTTTGAAAATACATTTTTTCGCTTCCAAAAAAAAAATTTTTTTGAAAAATTACAAAAATTTCCATTTTCAAAACTTCATTTAAAATTCCATAATCTAGTTTTGTAGTTATAATTAAAATTTTTCACTTAGTTCATTATTATTGCGCAATATCATCCAAATTTAGTGTACTCGAGTTATCTTTACGCAATAGATCTCCCTTTTGTCGGTTAAAAAAGTTGTCGAAAAAGTTGTCATTAAAAGTTGTCCTAATTTGATAACCTTAAAATAAGAAACTCCATTATCAAAGCTGAAAAATACTTTGAAAGATATCTGCATTTAGGTGACGTCATCAAAATATAAAAAAGTATCTAAAAAAGTACCTATCTTTAATTATATAAGTGATATGGGCAAATCCTGCATGACGGACGATATATTTGTACGGCTTTTGTTGTACTTAAATGAAGCTAATTGCAGTTCTGCACTAGATACCTTTGCACAGATTTCCGATAATATTAGCCCATCGATTGTACTATCGAACGGCATTTGTTAATTTCATACTTTTTTTGGAGGAAAAATATATTCGCTTTTAAAGTACTGTGACGGACGCTACAAAAAATGGAAGTGACATTTTTTTCAACACGTGTTTCTGTAATTTTCATCAAATCGGTCATAGTGGTAAAAAATTGTATATCGTTAGCTGAAATGCAAAAAAAAACGTAACTAACATTTTTTTGAAAATAGATTTTTTTACTTATTAACATGTAAATCTGCAAGACCCATGTACCCACCGACTCTTGGGGCCATAAGATTTAAATTTAAGATCTTATAATAAAAATCAAAATAACGTAATTACAAGCATATTTTTTTTCTGAAACAAAAAAAACGTAACTATATGTTAAATAATTAATACAAATTTATTTGAAAAACGTAGGATATGATTTTTCATTACATTCAGTTATTTTTAATCCGACGTGTCTTACTATTTATGTGAAAAAAATAAAATAAAAACTATAATATGGATAGTGATAGTGCAAACAATAGTGATTCTAGTATGAAAATTAATGGAAATGGCAGAACAAATATTAGATGTGAAAACCAACAAAGACGAATGTATGGCAAAAATTATCAAGGATATTTAAAAGGTACTCTAAGATTTAGGGAACCTAAATAGAAAAATAGGTGAGGCATGTAAATCTAAGTTTTGTGAAAGAAGTTCCCTTCGACACTAATAAAAATGCATGTGTTTTAGGATCAGAAAACGTATTTGATCTTTTTTTGTAAATCAGATTATTCAGGAGTCCGAAATCAACAAAATATTCACCGTAGTTACGTCTTTTTGTTTCAGGAAAAATAATTCAAAAAAACGAAACTAACATAACTTTCTAAAAAATAAATATATATAATTTTGATGAAGAAATAGATAAACCGATGTACTGTGAGCTTAATTGCCAAATTTCGTTTCAAACTTGCTATTATTTTTCAACTTGTTAAGTTTTTTGCTTCTACTGTAAAAAACAAAAATGTTAGTTACGTTTTTTTTGCATTTTAGCTAACGATATACATTAAATATAGAGGAAAATCAGAGGATTACAAAAGAGTTTTTATAAAATATTTTAAAGTTTTCAGTTTCACCAAAAATCCATAGATGAACTGTTGCGGACGCTACTTGAAGGACGATACAGTTTATACTTGAATGTTTTCTATTTTATTTTTCATATTTTTCAGTGAAAATAATAGATTTATTTGCTCCAGAATTTCTTCTCCTTCCTTTTTATATTCGCGGTTAAAATGCGATTTTTTGGGCACAACGCAATATTTCACAAAACGGCTACATACATATATTTATTTAGAGTTTTTCACTTTTAGCATCTTATTTTTCGTCGAAAGAATGCTGCGGCTAGCTGTTGGAGTGTCCCAAAAATCCAAAAAAAATCAAAATTCCAAAGGCATCAAATTTGCTCCACTGTATATTTTTTAACACCTAATATCTTAAATTTAATCTGTGGATATAGACAGTGTTATTGCTTTATGAATAAGATAGATATGTGTTCGTAAGTATTGAATTTAATAAATATCATTTTGTAAAAAATATATACTGTGACGGACGCTACACACTTTCCCATACATATTATTCTATATATTGCCATATAAACATCTATATATTTTTAGCCTAATGTAAAGTATACATAAGTTCTCTTTACGAACCAAGTTCAATTGGAGAAAAAAGAAAAATTATACTAGTCAAATTAAAAAGATCTTTATTTCTGTGACGGACGCTACACACTTTTTTACTTGACGTTATTTATGAGGTCTTTTACATCTGATTGTATAAAATTAAGCAGACGTTGATAAAACTTGATACCAAAATGGATGTTTTGTGATTTTTATGTACTTTTAAAAAGCCTATTATTTTAAAAATTGTATAAAAAATCGAGGTGGGTGCAAATAAATCCCTGCTATTCACGAAGAGAGCAATTAAAAATTGTATCCATTATATATTCTAAAGGATCAATATATGGTAAATTTTTTCATAAACACAAATACATGATTTTGACAATTTCAAAATTTTGTCCTTGGTTTAATGTTTTTCGGATTTGCCCATATTTGAAGAATTCATAAAGTGATATAAAAGTTCAAAGTACCGATGGACTTCTATTCATTTTTATCTCCTCTATACTTTTTATAGAAACTTCTTTACTTACAGTTATAGTTATTTTCTCTTTAAATTGCTATCCAGTTTTATTAATACCAAAATATTAGTAACCATAACATAAACCATATTAAAACTTCACATTTACATTTACAGTAATAATCCTTTTAAATACAAAATAAAACTGAATATGATTAAAAAGTACTTTGTTTTTAAAGACCTTATCATAACCCCCGCACAACAAAAACTTTCATAAAGAGTAAGTCCAAAGATAAATACTTTATTCATAACACAAATTCCATATAAAAAATTTTTCAATAATAAATTTTAATATTACTTATATCACTAGAAAAAAAAGATGAAAACCATAGTCAAACACATATGAAAATACTTAAATAGATAAAATGAAAAAATATAAAAAAGAAAACAGAAACAACAACTGCAATAATCTAATAAAATAGAAAGAAAATCATTTCATAACTTTAATGAAGACGACTACGACCATGAATAATAGAGAAAGGAAATGAAATTTATATGGTCTGTTGAGAAACTAAACCGAATTGAAAGACGGACAAGATATGTATTTATATAGAAAAAATTATAAAAAAAGTAGAAAAATATTAAATTGAAAAGGATTTTCTAATAAATACAAATTGGTAGTTTTTATGACAGCCAACACAGAAAAAGGGTTTTATTTTAATGCTTCCAGGCCAATACCAGAAGCACAAAGACAACAACACAAGTTTTTCTTCCTTTATTTAATGTTTTCCTATCCTGATATATAATATTTGTGTTTGGGTGATCACATTTATGGCCAAAAGGATATTAGATTATAAAGCACAGCATGAATGAAAGTAATATGAATATTTAGTTAAATTTCACTTTATGAACTTGTCATGTTTTCTTCTTTTTTTTGTTCATTTTTTATTTGTTTTTCTTGATTATTTTGGCTAGAAAGGACACGTTATTGGGGTATTGTTTTTTCTGCTTTATAAATTTCGTTAGATTTAAATATGTGGTTATAACAAGATGTTGTCATCAAATTTGTTTTTCGATTTTTATATTTGTATGGGTATCTTTTAAGATAATTTTTGCCAAGGGACTACTTATGGATAAAGGAAAGTAATACCAGTTATATTCCTTTAATAATATTAGCATGAAAGCCGCTTTTATTATAAACAGCCTAAAACCATGTGTGAAGGGCGAGGGAAGAGAGATTGTCCATCAAATTACAAATTTATCTTTCTATAGGAATCTTTCTATAGGAATTTCATAATTTTATAGGAAATTTTTTAAAAATTTCTTACCTTTATAAAAAAAATGTTCACAACTTTCTTATTTTTGTAGGAAATTTTTAAAAACTTTTTTATTTTTGTATGAAATTTTTTAAAAATTTTCTTATTTTTTAAAAAATTTCTATTTTTATAAGAATTTTTTCACAAATTTTCAATTTTTGTAACAACTTTTTTAAAAAAATCTTATTTTTTTTGAATTTTTTTAAATTTTTTTATTTTTATAAACAATTTTTTACAAGTTTCTTACTTTTATAAGAAATTTTTTTAAAAATTTCTTAATCTTGTAGGAAAGTTTCCAAAAATTTCTTATTTTATTAGAAAATTTTCCAAAATTTAATTTTTATAGTAAACTCTCAAAAATTTCTAATTTTTATAAGAAATTTTCTAAAATATTCTTTTTTTATAAGAATTTTTTCAAAAATTTCTTATTTTCATAAGAATTTCTTTAACAATTTCTTATTTTTATAAAAAAATTTTCAAAAATTTATTATTTTTATAACAAAAAATTTCAAAAATTTCTTATTTTCATAAGAAATTTTTCAAAAATGTATTCTTTTTTTTTAGAAATCTTCAAAAATTTCTTATTTTTATCAGAAATTTTTCAAAAATTTCTTATTTTTATAAAAAATTTCTCATTTTTATAAGAAATTTTTTAAAAATTTCTTATTTTTATAAGAAATTTTTCAAAAATGTCTTATTTTTATAACAAATTTTTAAAAAATTTCTTATTTTTATAACATTTTTTTTTAATTTCTTATTTTGATAAGAAATTTTTCAAAAATTTATTATTTTTATAAGAATTTTTTCAAAAATTTCTTATTTTTATAAGAAATTTTTCAAAAATTTCTTATTTTTATAAGAAATTTTTTAAAAATTTCTTATTTTTATAAGAAATTTTTCAAAAATTTCTTATTTTTTTAAGAAATTTTTCAAAAATTTCGTATTTTTTTGAGAAATTTTTAAAAATTTCTTATTTTTATAAGAAATTTTTAAAAAATTTTTAATTTTTATAACAAATTTTTAAAAAAATTTCTTATTTTTATGTTTTTTTTTAATTTCTAATTTTGATAAGAAATTTTTCAAAAATTTATTATTTTTATAAGAATTTTTTCAAAAATTTCTTATTTTTATAAGAAATTTTTAAAAAATTTCTTATTTTTATAAGAAATTTTTAAAAAATTTCTTATTTTTATAAGAAATTTTTCCAAAATTTATTATTTTTATAAGAAATTTCTAAAAATTTCTTATTTTTATAAGAATTTTTTAAAAATTTCTTATTTTTATAAGAAATTTTTAAAATTTTCTTATTTTAATAAGAAATTTAAAAAAAATTTTTAATTTTTATAAGAAATTTTTAAAAAATTTCTTATTTTTATAAGAAATTTTTCATTTGTATAAGAAATTTTTTAAAAATTTCATATTTTTATAAGAAATTTTTCAAAAATTTCTTATTTTTATAAGAAATTTTTCAAAAATTTCTTACTTTTATAAAAAATTTTTCAAAAATTTCTTATTTTTACAAGAAATTTGTCAAAAATTTCTTATTTCAATAACAATTTTTTTTTCTTATTTTTATAACAAATTTTTAAAAATTTCTTATTTTTGTAAGAAATGTTTAAAAGAAAAAAAAAGAAATTTTTAAAACTTTCTTATTTTTAAACCAATTTTTCAAAAATTTCTTATTTTTTTAAGAAATTTTTCAAAAATTTCTTATTTTGATTAAAAATTTTCCAAAAATTTATTATTTTATAAGAAATTTTTCAAAAATTTCTTATTTTTTTTTTAGTTCTACTAAAAATAAAAAGTTTTTGAAAATTTTTTTATTTTTAATTGATAATGTTTCTTTTTAATAAAATTTTATATTTTCTTTCCCCAAAAAAACCATTCACCTCGAAATTTTACTGAAAACTTGCTTATCTCAAACCAAACCCACAAAAATTACCTCCCTTGTTTATTATTAAGAAAATAGTTTGCAAAATAACAGAAAACAAATAAGATTTATTAATATAAATTCCTCATAAATTCACATTAAATTGCGTATAAATTAACTTCATAAAAATATGCAAAAATAACTCAAAAAATTGGTTTTAGTTAAATTTCTTTAAGAGTCTATGCAAAAAACTAAAGCATAAAATATCAAACCTAAATTTTTGGTCACCAAAAAACGTTAAAATAAAAACCATATGATTAAGAGAATGCAAATGTCTATTTTAGTCAAGATTTATTACAGCCAAATAAACAAAAATATTATTTATGACAATTTATTATTTTCGGAAAGTTTTTGCGTTGTTGTTTTTCTCTGGTCACATTTTATTTGTTTGTTATCTGTAACTGACCACAAGAATTTTTATGTCGATTTTTGGGTTTTTTGCTCATAAAAATATTTGGATTTTGCTTATTGTCCCCGGTTTGTGAGGGGTGGTTTGAGGAGGTATATAGAACAGAAAGAGAAAATTATGCTTAATGTGTAAACAAATTTTAGTCGTATTTACTAGTGGTATATAAACATATTTACACTTAAATCTACTTATGAATATGTAAGAATACATAAGTTTTATATACATAGTACAATATTTTGTTATTACTTTAATATAAGATAGGTTGCTATTTTTATAGTTGATTTGCTTAAATTCTCCCAATTTTTCAAAACGGAATCAATTGTTCTTTGTTTATATATATCAGCTTTTGTAACCAATTAAATTTTTTCAAGCAAAATGCACGATTTTTATGTGAAATGAAAACTTCTTCATATATAAAGTATGAGTGTTGAAATATTATTGATAATAATTATACGCCTCAGTTGTCTTTAATAGGAAAAACTTTTAAATTAAGCCTTGAATTTTTTATGGCAATATTTTTGATATTAAATTTTTTTTTATAGAAAAATATTCAATATACAATTTTTGAATAAAATTTTTTCTAAAGAAAAATTTTCAATATAAAATCATTACTATAGGAAGTTTCGAATATATTTATTTTTTAATAGCAAAATATTCAAAATATTTTCTATAGAAAAATTTTAATATAAAATTTTTCTATAAAAGAATTTCAATATAAAATCTTTTCTATAGAAAAAATTTCGATATAAAATTTTTTATAAAGAAAAAATTTCAATACAAAATTTTTTCTATAGAAAGAATTGCAATATAAAATTTTTTCTATAAACAAGTTCAATATAAAATTTTTTCTATAGAAAACATTTCAATATAAAATTTTTTCCATAGAAAAAATTTCAATAAAAAATTTTTTCTATAAAAACTTCAATAAAAAATTTTTTTCTATAGAAAAATTTTAATATAAATTCTTTCTATAGAAAAAATTTAAATATAATTTTTTCCATAGAAAAAATTTCAATATAAATTTTTTTCTAAAATAAAAATTTCAATAAAAAATTTTTTCTATAGAAAAAATTTCAATATAAAATTTTTTCTATAGAAAAAAATTCAATATAAAATTTTTTGTATAGAAAAAATTTCAATATAAAATCTTTTCTATAGAAAAAATTTCAATATAAAATTTTTTATAAAGAAAAAATTTCAATATAAAACTTTTTCTATAGAAAGAATTGCAATATACAATTTTTTGTATAGAAAAAATTTCAATATAAAATTTTTTCTATAGAAAAAATTTCAATAAAAATTTTTTTGTATAGAAAAAATTTGAATATAAATTTTTTTCTATAGAAAAAATTTCAATATAAAATTTTTTCTATAGAAAAAATTTCAATATAAAATTTTTTCTATACAACAAATTTCAATATAAAATTTTTTCTATAGAAAAAATTTCAATATAAAATTTTTTCTATAGAAAAAATTTAAATATAATTTTTTTCCATAGAAAAAATTTCAATATAAATTTTTTTCTAAAGTAAAAATTTCAATATAAAATTTTTTCTATAAAAAAATTTCAATATCAAATTTTATTTATAAAATTTTCAATATAAAATTTTTTCTGTAGAATAAATTTCAATATACAATTTTTTCTTTTAAGATTTCAATATAAAGATTTTTCTATAAAAAATTTTAATATAAAATTTTTGCTATAGAAAAATTTTTTAGAAAAATTTTTTCAACAAAAATTACGAAAATAAATATTTTTCTACAGAAAAATATTTTTAATATAAAACAAAAATAAATTTTTTTATAAAAATTTGAAATTTTTATAAAATTTCCTATAAGAAAAATAAATTTTTTAAAAATTTCCTATAAATATAACATATTTTTGAAAAATTTCCTGTAAAACAGGGAAATTAAAAAAAAAATTCTATGAAAATATAAAGTTTTTGAAAATTATCCAAAAAAAAAATTAAAAAAACTTTATAATTTTCTAAGACAATTTTTAATAATGTCCTATAAAAATAAGAAATTTTTGAAAAATTGGTTATAAAAAAAAAATTTTTGAAAAATTTCCTATAAAACTAAGAAATTTTTGAAAAATTTCCCATAAAAATAAGAAACTTTTAAGAAATATCCTATAAAAATAAGAAATTTTTAAAAAATTTCCTATAAAAATAAAAAATGTTTGAAATATTTCCCATAAAAATAAGAAATTTTTGAAAAATTTCCTATAAAAATAAGAAATTTTTGAAAAATTTCGTATAAAAATAAGAAGTACCTGAAAAATTTCCTATACAAATGTAAAATTTTTTATAAAAATAAATTAAAAATTTTTTTTTTTAATTTTCTATTAAATAAAAAAGTTTTGAAAAAAATGCCATAAAAATAAGAAATTTTTGAAAAATTTACTATAAAAATAAGATATTTTTGAAAAATTTCCTACAAAAATAAGAAATTTTTTGAAATTTCTTTATATAATTAGAAATGGAGTTTTTGACTAAAAATTAATTAATTTAAAATATTTATATATTAAAATATTTTTAATTTAAAATATTTTGAAAATTTTCCTCTAAAAATGAAAAATTTTTTTGAAAATTTTCTTATGGAAATAAGAAATTTTTTAAAAATTTTTAAAAATTCCTATAAAAGTAAGAAATTTAAAAAAAAAATATCCTGTAAAAATTAGAAATTTTTAAAAAATGCATTTAAAAAAATAAATTTTTAAAAAATTTTCTATAAAAAAGTCAATTTTTAAAACTTTGTATAAAAATATTAAAAATTTAGAAGTTTTCAACTAATTCAAGAATTTTTTAAAAAAATTTTATAAAATTAAATTTTTGAAAAATTTTCTTTAAAAAAGGTTTCTATACAAATTAGAAATTTGTGGAAAATTAAAATGTAATTAAAAGGTTTAAAAAAAAACGAAGAAATTTTGAAATATATCCCATAATTTTAGAAACACTTTGGTTATTTCACTGATTTATAATTCCCAATTTATTTTTCTTCATAATTGCTATTAATATAAATCGACAGAGCATTAAAAATAAACTACAATTTTGGCAAATTTAACTAATTATATTGATTCCTGAAACGAATAAAATTATTGCCAATTTCCAATAAAACCAGCAGGCCATAAAAAAACTTTGCACAAACTAGATAACGAAAATAAATAATACTTAGGAAAACTCAAACAGAATCTATTTTCACATTATTCTACCAATAACAATTATGAAAACGAAGC
This sequence comes from Stomorhina lunata, assembly GCA_933228675.1. Lineage (NCBI taxonomy): Eukaryota > Metazoa > Arthropoda > Insecta > Diptera > Rhiniidae > Stomorhina > Stomorhina lunata. The sequence continues at coordinate 115,612,275 of OW121741.1, read as the reverse complement.
TATGAAATAAAAAAGAAGAAAATTAGGAAAAATTATTTCATATCGATTGTTATGTGTTTCGTGGTATAGAAACAATTAAAATTTGTCTAGTCTAGCAGATAAATAAATTGAAACATAAACAAAATTAATCCTTTAATTGTTCCATTTGTATTCCGTTTAAAACGCCAATTTCATTTTGTCTCAAGGACAACCAAATATTAAAATACATAGAATCTTTTATTTTTGGTAATGGTGTAGCAATTAAATGAGAGTTTAATTAAATATTTAATTAAATGGTTTTGCTGTGTTGAGTTTTGTTGGTTATTTTGCGTTTTAGAATAACGCTAGAAGTTTTAAGAATAGTAAATTTCAATAGCTTGGGATTATTATAATGAGATATAAGAAAATGCTAAATGTTTATAATAAAAACAAAATGTATAAAAATAAGAAAATCTGAAAAATAAGAATAAGAAAATTTTGAAAAAAAAGAAACTTTTGAAAAATTTCCTATAAAAATTTTTGAAAAATTACCTATAAAATAAGATTTTTTTTAAAAAATTCCTATCAAAATAAGAATTGTCTAAAAAATTTCCTATAAAAATAAGAAAATTTTTAAAAATTTCTATAAAGATTTCTATTGAAAAATTTCCTATAAAAATAAAAATTAAAAAAAATCCTATAAAAATAAGAAATTTTTAAAAATTTCCTAAAAAGATAAGAAATTTTTGAAAAATTTCCTGTAAAAATAAGAAATTTTTGAAAAATTTCCTATAAAAATAAGAAATTTTTGAAAAATTTCCTATAAAAATAAGAAATTTTTGAAAAATTTCCTATAAAAATAAGAAATTTTTGAAAAATTTACTATAAAAATAAGAAATTTTTGAAAAATTTCCAATAAAGATAAGAAATTTTTGAAAAATTTCCTATAAAAATAAGAAATTTTTGAAAAATTACCTATAAAAATAAGAAATTTTTGAAAAATTTCCTATAAAAAGTTAAAAAAAAAAAATTGAAAATTTAGTATAAAAATAAGAAACTTTTAAAAATTTTCTATAAAAATGAGAAATTTTTGAAAAATTGCCTATAAAAATAAGAAATTTTTGTAATATTTCCTATAAAATAAGAAATTTTTTAAAAATTTTCTTTAAAAAGAAGAAATTTTTGAAAAATTTTATATAAAAATAAGACATTTTTGAAAAATTTCTTATACAATTAAAAATTTTTTGAATAAATTTGTATAACAACAAGAAATTTTTGAAAAAAATTAAAAAAAAATTGTTATAAAAATAAGAATTTTTTCTAAATTTCTTTTAAAAATAAGACATTTTTGGAAAATTTATTAAAAAAAATAAGAAATTTTTTTAAATTTTCTTGTAAAAATAAGAAATTTTTGAAAACTTTCTTATAAAAATAAGACATTTTTGAAAAATTTCTTTTAAAAACTTTTAAAAAACTTCCTATGCAAAAAAAAAGATTTTTTTTAAATTCTATTTAAAAATTAGAAATTTTGGAAAAATTTTCTATCAAAATATTCAATTTTTGAAAAATTTCGTAGTAAAATAAGAAATCTTTGAAATTTTTTCTATAAAAATAAGAAACTTTTCAAAAATTTTCTGAAAAAAACTAATAGAAAGATTTCCTATAGAAATGAAAAATTTTTAAGAAATCTTTGAAAAAATTTGTTTTTTTACTAAGAAATTTTTGAAAATTTTCCCATAAAAGAAGAAATTTCTAAAAAATTTTCTATAGAAATAAGTAATTTTTTAAAATTCTACAAAAATTTGAAATTTTTGAAAAATTTTCTTTAAAAATAAGAAATTTTTTAAAAATTAACTAAAAAAATAAAAATTTTTTGAAAAATTTTCTATAAAAATAAGAAAATTTTGAAAAATTCCTTAAAAAAAGACATTTTTCAAAAATGTCCATAAAACAAGAATTTTTTTTTAGATTTTCTATAAAAATAAGAAATTTTTTAAAAATTTTCTATAAAAAAAAATCTTTAAAAAAGTCCTATAAAAATAAGAAATTTTAAAAAATTTCCTATAAAAAGAAAATTTTTTTGAAAACTTTGCTTTAGGAGCACATATTTTTAAAAACTTTCCTATGAAAGTAAGAAATTTTTAAGAACTTTCTAATAAAAATCAAAAAAATGACTGTAATAAATTGAATCCAATGGCATTAAGTATCCACCTTATAAGGAATAATTTTAAACTGTTGCATACCAAATCATATTAATAATGCGCAATAAATCTCAACCTTAAAAATCCTTTAACGCTATAACTTAAACAAATATTTACATTATTTATTACCTTTCCTATAAGAAATCAATTTTCTTTACTTAAAATATTTACAAATAACGAATTCACCCAACACTTGAAAAAATCCTCGTTCTTATAAATCAAATCAAATTCGCCGAAATCCCTTAGGATGGATTTTATATGACAAATACTTACAAGCTCACCCACTTCCTTATAAATAATGACAAAATATTTAAATAAATAAAAAAAAACCCTTTTTCAGCTCATCCTAGTCATTTTGATGCCTTCACCAGACAAATGCTCTAAAAGGTATAAATAATATAAATTATAATTCCAATTTAAAATTTAATCCTTAAGCATCTACTTTACACTCGAATGATGGATTACACTTAAAGGCGTTTTCCTGTAACTGATTTTCAATATTGAATGATTGCATGGAAAGTTTTTGCTGTCTCGATTGAGAAAATATTATAGAATTTTTGTGTTTTTATTGCTGTTTACGTTGTTTTTCCCCTCCTGATTATTTTGTTGCTTTTTAACAACCCACACGCATTTAGCACAAAGTTTTGTGTATGTTTTGTAATTTTTTTTTTAGTTTGTTATTTTATCTTTGGCGCTCAAAATAACATTAAAGTGATAAATTTGTAACTATTTATTTTAAGAGTCAGATGCGTAAAGTTAGAAGTGAAACGTAATTGATGGTAGAACAAATTAAGCCCAGTTGGAAATTTGTACAAAGTTGGTTTTTTCAAAAACTTCTTATTTTTTGGGAAATTTTTCAAAAATTTTCCAATTTTTTTTTAGGAAATTTTTCAAAAATTTCCTACTGTTTCGAAAAATTTCTTAAAAATAAGGAATTTTTGAAAATTTTCCTATAAAAATAAAAAAAAATTGAAAAGGTTTATATAAAAAATAAGTTTTTTAAAAATGTCCTACAAAAATAAGAAATCTTTGGAAACTTTTCTATAAAATTTCTAATAAAAATAAGAAGCTTTTTAAAAAATTCCTATAAAAATAAAAAAATTTTAAAAATTTCCTATAAAAATAAGAAATTTTTGAACAATTTTCTTTAGAAATAAGAAATTTTTGAAAAATCCTATAAAAATAAGAAATTTTTGAAAAAATTCCTATGAAAATTAGAAATTTTTTAAAAATTTCTTATAAAAATAAAAAATTTTTTAAATATTTAATATAAAAATATCTTATTTTTTTTTTAAATTTCCTATTAAAATAAGAAATTTTTCAAAAAATTCCGTTAAAATAAGAAATTTTTTTTTTCCTATAAAAATAGGTAATTTTTGAAAAATTTCCTATAAAAATAAGAAATTTTTGAAAAATTTCCTTTAAAAAGGAGAAATTTTTGAAAAATTTCCTTCAAAAAAAATATTTTTGAATAATTTCTTATAAAAATAAGAAATCTTTAAAATTTTCCTATAAAAATAAAAAAGCTTTAAACATTTTCCCATAAAAATAAGAAATTTTTGGAAAAATGTCTATCAAAATAAGAAATATTTAAAAAATTTCCTTTAAAATAAGAAATTTAAAAAAAAAAATCCCTTAAAAATAAGAAATTTTGAAAAAATTTTTATAAAAATTAGAAATCTTTTAAAAGTTCCTATAAAAATAAGAAATTTTAAATAAATTTCCTATGAGAAATTTTCGAAAAATTTCCTATGTGAAATTTTTGAAAAATTTCCTATGAGAAATTTTTGAAAAATTTCCTATGAGAAATTTTTGAAAAATTTCCTATAAGAATTTTTTGAAAAAAATTTTTTTTTTTTGAGAAATTTTTGAAAAATTTCCTGTGAGAAATTTTTGAAAAATTCCCTATAAGAAATTTTTGAAAAATTTCCTATAAGAATTTTTTGAAGAATTTCCTATAAGAATTTTTTGAAGAATTTCCTACAAAACTGAGAAATTTTTGAAATTTTTTTTTATAAAAATAAGAAATTTTTGAAAAATTTTCGTATAAAAATAAGAAATTTTTGAAAAATTTTCGTATAAAAATAAGAAATTTTTGAAAAATTTTCGTATAAAAATAAGAAATTTTTGAAAAATTTTCGTATAAAAATAAGAAATTTTTGAAAAATTTTCGTATAAAAATAAGAAATTTTTGAAAAATTTCCTATAAAAATAAGAAATTTTTGAAAAATTTCCTATAAAAATAAGAAATTTTTGAAAAATTTCCTATAAAAATAAGAAATTTTTGAAAAATTTCCTATAAAAATAAAAAAATTTTGAAAAATTCCCTATCAAAATAAGAAATTTTTAAAAAAATTGCTAAAAAAAAAAATTTCTTTAAAAATAAGAAATTTTTGAAAAATTTCCTATAAAAATAAGAAATTTTTGAAAAATTTCCTATAAAAATAAGAAATTTTTGAAAAATTTCCTATAAAAATAAGAAATTTTTGAAAAATTTATAATAAAAATAAGAAGTTTTTGAAAAATTTCCAATAAAAATAAGAAATTTTTGAAAAATTTCCTATAAAAATAAGAAATTTTTGAAAATTTTCCTACAAAAATAAGAAATTTTTGAAAAATTTCCTATAAAAATAAGAAATTTTTGAAAAATTTCCTATAAAAATAAGAAATTTTTGAAAAAATTGTTTATAAGAAAATTTTTAAAAATTTCCTATAAAAATAAGAAATTTTTTTAAAATTTCCTATAAAAATAAGAAATTTTTGAAAAATTTTCTATAAAAAAAGGAAATTTAAAAAAAATTTCTTATAAAAATTTTTCAAAAATTTTTTATTTACAAAAAAAATTTTGAAATTCTGAAAAAAATTCCGTTCAAAAGAAGATATTTTTGAAAAATTTCCTATAGAATTTTTTTAATATATGAAATATTAAAAGATTTTACAATTTCTTATTATATACATAGACTAAGACATGCCCTAAACCATAGACTAAGACATAGACTTAGAAATAAACTCAGACATAGACTTGTATATAAACAAGTTTATTACTTTGAGGTAAAAGTACAAGTTATCCTTTATCCTTTTACTACACATGTTCTTTCCTTTTCCTACTGACATTCTTGCCTTTACTGAATAAATGGCTAACATTTAAAGAGTATTGTTCATTTGATTGCTAAAAATTCTGCATTCATTCCCTAAATGATTATTGAATTGTAAATGTAATAAAACTTTCTACTCCTCGAAACAAGTTAACAAATTTATTCAAAGCCATAATATATATGTATTAAGGTTAACAAACTGGCACTTCAATATAAACTTTATCTTTTTAAATGCTGAAAAAAACATTTTGAATTTGGAGCAGAAGAACAGATAAATTGCCAATAGAACCGCAAACGTTAATCGTTATTTAAACATAAAATATTAACTTTTTTTATTCAACTTAGTTTTAAAAGCTGGCAACAAGGATGCTTTCTTTGAGTGGAATCTATATTTTACCAGTATTTGTATAAACAAAAAAAACTGAAATTTTTTATTTTAATTTGTTTAAATTTTTTGTTATCATATTTTTATCTAAAAGATTTTGAATGGTAACAAAGGAGGACAGAAAAAATTCCAAACTTTTCTGGCTGCAAACTCATAAATTATATTTAACTGTCTGGAGCAATGGCAAAGTCATTCGGCTGCCAGCCCATTTAGAAACAAATTTTTATAGTAAATAGAAAAGCTTAAGAATAAGAGAAAATTTTTTTCCTAGAAAAAAATTTTAAATAATACTTTAACATTTGCAGACTTTTGGAATTTTTTTCCTAGCAAATTTTATTATTTATAACAATTTCGTTAAGTAGTTTTTGTTGTTTTCATTTTACTTTTTGCCCATCATATTTTATTTACAAATTTTTTAGAGCATGACTTCTGTCTTGGATAAAAATAGCTGAAAACATTTCTGAAAATATTTGAAAATATTAACAATTGAAAAACCTGAAAATACCAAATATTGTCTGGTTTTTTATGTCAGTCTTTAAGTTTTTTTATTCTATGAACTTTTCTATTTCTTTTTTTATCGTTCCCAGTTTTCCACTTTTTTGTGGTTCATTTATTGTCACCGTTCAGTGACCACAGGATATAAGCCAAAAACTTGCACGCAATGTAATAATGGATGAAGTAGCTGTGAATGCTGTGTTTTTACAATTGGTTCCTTCTCTTATTTATTATATTGTGGGACCAAAAAGGAAATATAATCGAATGTGCATATTAATAGGGAAATTTTGCTATTGATTTCCTCTTTCTTTCAAACTCTACCAATTAGTATACAATAGAGAATCCTACAAAAACAAGAAATTTTTGAAAAATTTCTTATAAAAATTAGAAATTTTTGAAAAAATTTTTACAAAAATAAGAAATTTTTAAAAAATTTCCTATACAAAAAAAAATTTTTTTTTGAAAAATTTCCTATAAAAATAAGAAACTTTTGAAAAAGTTCCTATAAAAATCAGAAATGTTTGAAAAGTTTCCTATAAAAATCAGAAATGTTTGAAAAGTTTCCTAAAATATAAGAAATTTTCTATAAAAATAACAAAATTTTGAAAAAATATCCTATCAAATAAGAAATTTTTGAAAAATTTCTTATAAAAATTAGAAATTTTTGAAAAAATTTTTACAAAAATAAGAAATTTTTAAAAAATTTCCTATACAAAAAAAAAAATTTTTTTTTAAAAATTTCCTATAAAAATAAGAAACTTTTGAAAAAGTTCCTATAAAAATCAGAAATGTTTGAAAAGTTTCCTAAAATATAAGAAATTTTCTATAAAAGTAACAAAATTTTGAAAAAATATCCTATCAAATAAGAAATTTTTGAAAAATTTCTTATAAAAATTAGAAATTTTTGAAAAAATTTTTACAAAAATAAGAAATTTTTAAAAAATTTCCTTTACAAAAAAAATTTTTTTTTGAAAAATTTCCTATAAAAATAAGAAACTTTTGAAAAAGTTCCTATAAAAATCAGAAATGTTTGAAAAGTTTCCTAAAATACAAGAAATTTTCTATAAAAATAACAAAATTTTGAAAAAATATCCTATCAAATAAGAAATTTTGAAAAAATTTAATAAAAATAAGAAATTTTTGAAAAATTTCCTATAAAAATAAGACATTTTTGAAAAACTTCATCTAAATTCAAGATTTTTAAAAAAATTCCTTTAAAAATAAGAAATTTTTGAAAAATTTCTGTAAAAAAAAAGAAATTTTAGACAAATTTCCTTTAAAAATTAGAAATTTTTTAAAAATTTCCTATAAAAATAAGAAATTTTTAAAAAAATTTAGATAAAAATAAGAATGTTGTGAAAAATCTCTCATAAGAATAAAAAATCTTGAAAAAGTTCTTATAAAAATATGAATATTTTAAAAGTTTCCTATAAAAATAAGAAATTTTTAAAGAAAATTTATTATAAAACTATAAAGCTTTAAAAAAATTCTTGTAAAACTAAGAAAATTTAACAACATTTCTTATAGAAATAAAAGATTTTTGATAAATTTCCTATAGAAATAAGAAATTTTTGAAAATTTTCCTATATATATAAAAATCTTCTGAAATATTTCTTATAAAATAAGACATTTTTGAAAAACTTCCTATTTTTGAAAACTATTCTAAAAAATTAAGAAATTTTTGAAACATTTTCTATAAAAATGAGCAATTTTTAAAAATCTTCCTTAAAAAATCAGAAGATTTTAATAATAAAAAATTTTAGAAAAATTTCCTATAAAAATAAGATATTTTCTAAAAAAATTTCCCATAAAATTACGATATACATACATTTTTAGAAATTAAACATTTTCTACAAAAATAGCAAAATTAAAAAAAAAATCCATTTCAAATAAGAAATTTTTGAAAATAATTCTAAAAAATTGAGAAATTTTTAAAAAAATTTCTATAAAAATGAGAACTTTAAAAAAAAAAAACTTCCTACAAAAATCAGAAAATTTTGAAAAATTTCCTTCAAAAATAAAAAAATTTTGAAAAATTTTCTTCAAAAATAACAACATTTTGAGAATTTTCTTACAAAAATAGGACTATTTATAAAATTTTTCTATAAAAATAAGAAATTTTAGAAAAACTTTCCATAAAGATAATCAGTTTTGGAAAACCGTCCTATAAAAATGAGAATTTTTTCAAACTTCCTATAAAAATTTTAAAAATTTCATATAAATAAAAACAAGAAATTAAAAAATTTTATTACGAATTTTTTTAAAATTCCAATAAATATAAGCAATGTTTGAATAATTTCCTCTAAAAATAAAAAGTTGTTGAAAAATATCCTATTATGATAAAATTTTTTTCAAAATTCCCTATAAGAATAAGAAATTTCTGAAAAATTTGCTATAAAAATGAGAAATCTTAAAAATTTTTCTATAAAAATAGGATTTTTTTTTAAATTTGCTGTAAAAGTAAGAAATTTTTGAAAAATTTCTTATATAAATAGAACATTCCTGAAAAAAAAGTGAACATTTTTTGAAAAATTGTTTATAACAATAGGAATTTTTTATAAAATTTTTTATAAAAATACGAAATTTTTAAAAAAATTTTCTATAAAAATAGTAAATTTTTGAAAAATTTCCTAAAAATAGAAAGGTTTTGAAAAATTTCCTATTAAAAAAGGAAATTTTTGAAAAATTTCCTATAAAAAGAGAAAATTATTGAAAAATTTCCTATAAAAATAGAAAGGTTTTGAAAAATTTCCTATAAAAAAAGAAAATTATTGAAAAATTTCCTATAAAAAGAGAAAATTTTTGCAAAATTTCCTATAAAATAGAAATTTTTTGAAAAATTTCGTATAAAAATAGAAATTTTTTGAAAAATTTCGTATAAAAATAGAAATTTTTTGAAAAATTTCCTATAAAAATAGAAATTTTTTGAAAAATTTCCTATAAAAATAGAAAATTTTTGAAAAATTTCCTATAAAAATAGAAAATTTTTGAAAAACTTCCTATAAAAATAGAAAATTTTTGAAAAACTTCCTATAAAAATAGAAAATTTTTAAAAAATTTCCTACAAAAATAGAAAATTTTTGAAAAATTTCCTATAAAAATAGAAAATTTTTGAAAAATTTCCTATAAAAATAGAAAATTTTTGAAAAATTTCCTATAAAAATAGAAAATTTTGAAAAATTTCCTATAAAAATTGAAAATTTTTGAAAAATTTCCTATAAAAATAGAAAATTTTTGAAAAATTTCCTATAAAAATAGAAAATTTTTGAAAAATTTCCTATAAAAATAGAAAATTTTTGAAAAATTTCCTATAAAAATAGAAAATTTTTGAAAAATTTCCTATAAAAATAGAAAATTTTTGAAAAATTTCCTATAAAAATAGAAAATTTTGAAAAATTTCCTATAAATTAGAAAATTTTTGAAAAATTTCCTATAAAAATAGAAAATTTTTGAAAATATTCCTATAAAAATAGAAAATTTTTGAAAAATTTCCTATAAAAAGAGAAAATTTTTGAAAAATTTCCTATAAAAATAGAAAATTTTTGAAAAATTTCCTATAAAAATATAAAATTTTTGAAAAATTTCCTATAAAAATAGAAAATTTTGAAAAATTTCCTATAGAAATAGAAAATTTTTGAAAAATTTCCTATAAAAATAGAAAATTTTGAAAAATTTCCTATAAATTAGAAAATTTTTGAAAAATTTCCTATAAAAATAGAAAATTTTTGAAAAATTTCCTATAAAAATAGAAAATTTTTGAAAAATTTCCTATAAAAATAGAAAATTTTTGAAAAATTTCCTATAAAAATAGAAAATTTTTGAAAAATTTCCTATAAAAAAAAAATTTTAAATTTCCTATAAAAATAGAAAATTTTTGAAAAATTTCCTATAAAAAAAGAAAATTTTTGAAAAATTTCCTATAAAAATAGAAATTTTTTGAAAAATTTCCTATAAAAATAAAAAATTTTTGAAAAATTTCCTATCAAAATAGAAAATTTTTGAAAAATTTCCTGTAAAAATAGAAAATTTTTGAAAAATTTCCTATCAAAATAGAAAATTTTTGAAAAATTTCCTATAAAAATAGAAAATTTTTGAAAAATTTCCTATAAAAGTAGAAAATTTTTGAAAAATTTTCTATAAAAATAGAAAGTTTTTGAAAAATTTCCTATCAAAATAGGAAATTTTTGAAAAATTTCCTATCAAAATAGAAAATTTTTAAAAAACTTCCTATCAAGATAGAAAATTTTTAAAAAATTTTCTGTAAAAAAAGAAAATTTTTGATAAATTTCCTATAGAAATAGAAAATATTTGAGGAATATCATATGAAAAATTTTATATAAAAGTAAGAAATTTTTAAAAAATTTCCTTTAAAAGTAAGAAATTTTTTAAAAATTTCCTATATAAATAAGAAACTTGTGAAAAATCTCTAGAAAAATTTCCTATAAGATAAGAATATTTTGAAAAATTTCCTATGAAAGTAAGAAATTTTTGAAAAATTTAGTATAAAGCTATGAAATTTTTTTAAATAGCCTATAAAACTCTATTTTTTTTTTTAATTTATATGAACGTATGAAATTTTTGGAAAAATTTGTTATAATTTGAAAACTAAAAAATTAAGAAATATTCCTATGGAAATAAGAAATTACTGTTAAATTTACTATAAAAATATAAAAAATTTTTAAAAAATTTCCTATAAATATAAAAATCTTCTGAAATATATCCTATTAAAAAATAAAAAATTGTTGAAAATTTTCCTATAAAAAAAGGAAATTTTTTCAAAATTTCCTATAAAAATAATATTTTTTTAAATATTTGCTGTATGAATGGAAAGTTTTTGAAAAACTTTCTTTAAAAATAAAAAAATTTTTAAAAATTTACAAATACGAAATTTTTAAATATACTAATACAGACTTTTCTTCTTTAATGGGAGACCCTTATGTTTACAGACAAACTTATGAATATGTATGTGACGTAAAATTTGCATGTCTGTTTCTTTCCTATCAATTGATTTAATATTCCATTTTCAACAAAAAATTTTTGTTGCTTTGGCATTTGGTTTTTCTTCCGTTCCCCCAAATATCCAAAAAAAAAATAAGTTTTTCTGCAAATTTAGCAGAAAATAATTTTATTTCGTTAACAATTTTTAATTACGTTTAAGCGAAACCAATGAAACGAAATAAAAAGAAAACAGCCATAGTAAAAGTAATTACATTTTTATGCTGTTTTAAATTCGATTTTCAAAAAGGGAAAATCATAAAATAAAAGAAACATTTTTGAAAAGTAACTAAAGAAAAAAATTGAAGCTAAAGAATTCCTTAAAATGTAATAGTGTTGTTAATTTGAAAACAAAAACTTTTTTCTGGCTTGCACTTTCTTTTTTTGTTTTTTGAATATTCCTTTCTTCTAATTTTTTTATTGCGTTTTGCTTTTAAAAAGTTTATTAAAGTTTTTCTTAATTTCTCCCTATACCTTTTGCATAATTTACTAAAACTCAGAAAAAAAATCAATATAAATAGTTTTCTTTCCTTCTACTTTTTTCCACTTCTAGCTCAAGCTTTTGTTAGAATATGACAAAATTGCATGATGTAGAGTTGGAGAAATTTTGCAAATTTTTTAATTTATTCCAGACATCATTTAACATAAATAATCTTGACATAAACTTTATTGCACTTATGTTTTTGTAGTGGATTTACTTTTTTTCCATATTTTTCGTTGTCATCATCATCGTCATCATGATATTAATGACACGCACATTATATTATAATTTTGCATGTTAAGTGGAAAATTACCCAATTAGTAAATTTTGTAGTTTGTAAAAAAGTTTTAAAAATAGAAGAATTTTTAGTTAGTGTTGAGTAAATTAATACTTAGAACAAATAAAGAAAAGTGGGGCGTATGATTGATATTGATATTTTTATATATTAAAATATTACGTATACGACACATAATTTGGTTAAATTCAGGAATACAACAAATTCAATTAAACTATATTAGTTTTTCATATGGCCTTCTATTAGTACATCTTACAGTATCAACAAAAAGTTTTTATCCCTAAAATATGCACTAGATTTCTTCGATTATCTCTTTATCAGCTTCAATTTTATATATTTTAAAGTATTTTATATTTCTGTTCATTGGGTTATCAAAGTAACTACTTATATTGGTATATTCACATAATAATTTACCTGTTCTAGACATACATAAATAGTGCATTCACATTAGTTGTAAATGTGAATGGTATAAAGTATGAAAATATAATCTCTAAGTGACACTATTACTATACGACTCAGACGAAAAGATACGTAAGGAAATATGTATATTCATAAATGCATAAATAAACAGACATAAATACTTCACATTGTTGTCTAGGAGGTTTCAATTCGTTTCCCATTCTACCGGCTTTTAAAAGGGAAGCTGAACCATGCTGGCATATAAAAAAAAGTGTAAATATGTTTTTATGTCATTATTGTAAAAAGGCAACAGCTGCAATATTGCACAGATAATGCACCCACAAAGAATGAACAAAATTTTAAGTTTTTTTTTTATATCTACGTACAGTTATAGCTCTGACAGTAAATGAATGTACTTAAATAACAGGCACTTAAGAATGTCAGGTACAGTAATTAGTTATGCCAAAAAAAAAAAGGCTAAGTTATGTTATAGGTGGTTATTTTAACTCATTTTGTACCAGGCTTAAAAGTTAACAACCTTGAAAAAATTTCATAATGATAAATTTTCTAAAGAAACATATTCATAATGAAAACTTTTCCAAAGAAAAAATTTAACCACGAAAATTTTTCTATTGAAAAAATTTTGCAATGAAAATTTTTCTATAGCTAAAATTTAAAGATCAAAATTCAAAACTAAAATTATTCTATAAAAACAATCTCATGACAAAAACTCTTCTGTTAAAAAATTTTATGACAAATATTTTTCTAATAAAAAAAAGTTCATGGTGAAAATTTTGCTACAGAAAAAAAATTTGAACACACAAAAATTTTCTTTACAAAAACTTTATATTAAAAATTTTTTTGCAGAAAAAATTTGATTTTCATAATAAAAATTTTTTACAGATTTTATTTCTTAATAATTTTTTTTTGAGTATAAATTTCATACTGAAAATTTTTTTTATAGAAAACAATTCACAATGGAAATTGTTCTATAGAAAAAATTTCACAATAAAAGCTTTTCTATAAAAAACATTTCACAATGAAATTTTTTTATAGAAAAAATTTCATAATGAAAATTTTTTATAGAAAATATTTCATAATGAAAATTTTTTATAGAAAATATTTCAAAATGAAAATTTTTTATAAAAAAAATTTTATAATGAAAATATTTTTATAGAAAAATTTGATAATTTTTATATAGTTAAAATTTCATAATGAGAATTTTTCTGTAGATAAAATTTCACAGTGAAAATTTTTCTTAAGAAAAAATTTCATGGTGAAATTTTTTATAAATAAAAATTTTCATAATGAAAATTTCCTAAAGAAAAAAATTCATAATGAAAATTTTCTAAAGAAAAAATTTCATAATAAAAATTTCTAAAGAAAAAATTTCATAATGAAAATTTTCTAAAGGATTGTTTCTAAAGAAAAAATTTCAGAAAGAAATTTTTTTTTAAAGAAATTAACTAATGATAAAACTAAAATAAAGAAATGATAAAACTGAAAAATGTTTGTGTGATTTTGTTCGGATGACAATCTTCGCTTTATGTTGATATTTGCTGGACACAATAAAAATAATTCGTATTTATTTAGTCCCTCAAATTATACATAATGTGAGGTTTTCGCTCTGTCTAGAATTAGGGATAATCCTCCCGATGAGATGGTCTAACCAACCATCGAAACGCGTCGAGGAAAGGTTTCCCCACCAACATTTTTTGGTTTTTTCAAAAAACTATTTATTACAATAATAAATAATTGTAATAAATTAGGATTCTTAGTGCAATACACTACAGTAAAACTTTTTAATTATAAACTTTTCTAAAGAGAAAATTTCACAATGAAAATTTTTCTAAAGAAAAAATTTCACAACGAAAATATTTCTAAAGAAAAAAATTTCACAACAAAAAGATTTCTAAAGAAAAAAATTCACAACGAAAATTTTTCTATAGAAAAAAATTCACAACGAAAATTTTTCTATAGAAAAAATTTCATAATGAAAATTTTTCTTTAGCAAAAATTTCATAATGAAAATTTTTCTATAGGAAAAATTTCATAATGAAAATTTTTCTATAGAAAAAATTTCACAATGAAAATTTTTCTAAAGAAAAAATTTTATAATAAAAATTTTTCTAAAGAAAAAATTTTATAATAAAAATTTTTCTAAAGAAAAAATTTTATAATAAAAATTTTTCTAAAGAAAAAATTGCATAATAAAAATTTTTCTAAAGAAAAAATTTCATAATAAAAATTTTTCTATAGAAAAAATTTCATAATGAAAATTTTTCTATAGAAAAAATTTCATAACGAAAATTTTTCTATAGAAAAAATTTCATAATGAAAATTTTTCTATAGAAAAAATTTCATAATGAAAATGTTTCTATAGAAAAAATTTCATAATGAAAATGTTTCTATAGAAAAAATTTCATAATGAAAATTTTTCTATAGAAAAAATTTCATAATGAAAATTTTTCTATAGAAAAAATTCCATAATGAAAATTTTTCTATAGAAAAAATTTCATAATGAAAATGTTTCTATAGAAAAAATTTCATAATGAAAATTTTTCTATAGAAAAAATTTCATAATGAAAATTTTTCTATAGAAAAAATTTCATAATGAAAATTTTTCCATAGAAAAAATTTCATTATGAAATTTTTTCTATAGAAAAATTTTCATTATGAAATTTTTTCTATAGAAAAATTTTCATTATGAAATTTTTTCTATAGAAAAATTTTCATTATGAAATTTTTTCTATAGAAAAATTTTCATTATGAAATTTTTTCTATAGAAAAAATTTCATAATGAAAATTTTTCTATAGAAAAAATTTCATAATGAAAATTTTTCTATAGAAAAAATTTCATAATGAAAATTTTTCTATAGAAAAAATTTCATAATGAAAATTTTTCTATAGAAAAAATTTCATAATGAAAATTTTTCTATAGAAAAAATTTCATAATGAAAATTTTTCTATAGAAAAAATTTCATAATGAAAATTTTTCTATAGAAAAAATTTCATAATGAAAATTTTTCTATAGAAAAAATTTCATAATGAAAATTTTTCTATAGAAAAAATTTCATAATGAAAATTTTTCTATAGAAAAAATTTCATAATGAAAATTTTTCTATAGAAAAAATTTCATAATGAAAATTTTTCTATAGAAAAAATTTCATAATGAAAATTTTTCTATAGAAAAAATTTCATAATGAAAATTTTTCTATAGAAAAAATTTCATAATGAATTTCATAATGATAGAAAAATTTTCATTATGAAATTTTTTCTATAGAAAAATTTTCATTATGAAATTTTTTCTATAGAAAAATTTTCATTATGAAATTTTTTCTATAGAAAAATTTTCATTATGAAATTTTTTCTATAGAAACATTTTCATTATGAAATTTTTTCTATAGAAACATTTTCATTATGAAATTTTTTCTATAGAAAAATTTTCATTATGAAATTTTTTCTATAGAAAAATTTCATAATGAATATTTTTCTATAGAACAAGTATATGTGAAAGTATCTAGAAATTTTGCAACAGTTCAATATACTAATGGTTTTCTACTTAGTGTTTCTTTTAAATGTCTACTTTTCAATTTTCTAATATGATCTTAAAATTTAGGTCAGTATTTTTTATAGTAATTTAAGTATAAAATTTACTTTAATTTATCTTCATATTTAAAGGTATTTACCTGAAACGAAAAAAAAACGAATACATTAATTATTATTAAGTATGTAAAAATATTAAAGAAATATGTATAAATCCGTAACTAGAACTCTGTTAGAAGTCTTTTGTATCAATCCTATGGAATTTTCTTCATTAATATTAATATACATATTTTTTTAGTGTAACATTTAACTAAATCAAAAATTAACATATTTTATTTTTTTCTTACTTCCTTTTTTTCTGACATCAAAATATGAAAGACTTTGATCATCATTTGCTAGAGGCTTATGTGCGCTTAGATTAAATCAGTTTAGGATTTTCTTGTTTTTTTTTTGCACAAATATTTTTATTTGAAGAGAAAGAAAAAAATAATTTATACATAACCATAAGGTGATTTTTTGCGCGTATAGGTAAGACAGTATCTATTATCATATAAATGAAAACAGATTTTGACATGACCCCCTGAAAATTAAGTTTTTATCAATTCAAGGGTAACAATTCGAAAGATACTTTTACATATCCCTTTAGCGGAATAGCTTATAGAAATGTTAGTATTTTTAGTACAGGAAGATCTAAATGCTTTCTTGACCAAAGCGGAACATTATTTCCTGAAATTTTAATAGAACGACTGACCAGGAAAAGAGTTTTTGGCTCCGAAACTAGATCTGCAACAACCTTCTACATTAGTTACATCACCCCCTATTGACCGTCTGAGCCTTGTTAGCAAGACAGATATACCAAGATTCAAATGAAACATCTATATTTGCATTTCTCTAGCAAGCACCCAAAGTCCTTCAACCTTTATTTGCTTCAAGTTCATATCATAATGTGACCCTCTTAATATGTGAAGAGTTTCTTTTGAGTAAAAGAAATAAACATTTAAAAAATTTAAATTGTATACTTCTGTCCTAGGCCAAACCAGGGTTAGAAATAATTCTAGTACCAAAGTGACTACATCTTCTGGAAATCGTACAAATGTAGGAAAAAATTCTAAGTATCTACGTGTTAAAGGTTTCTGTATAAACTCTACCAAACCTCATTTGCAGAAGAAGACTGATAAATACGTATACACTTGAATATTTAAGGCAACAAAGAACATCTCAAAGATTTTTGAAATTAATATATTTTCTGTCAGAAATCAATTAAATTTATGCATGCATATGTCAGAGATATACTTTATACTTCTTTCCTTAATTTAAATATCTTTTAATACTTAAAATAACCACGTGTTGAGTTTGTAGCACAATACCCCAGTAGTTTCAAAAGAAAGTATAGACTCTAGCAGCCAACAGGTTTTAAATGTAGAAGTTTTTAAAATTTCTAAAGAAAATATTTGAAAACCGAAATTTTAAGATAAAACATTTCTACAGACAAAATTTCACCACAAAAATTTTTCTATAGAAACAATTTTAAGATAAAATTTTTCTATAGAAACAATCTGAAGTCATGAATTTTTTTTATAGAATAATGTTGATCCTCAAATTTCTTCTGTAAAAAATTTTGTTCTTTAAATATTTTCTATAGAAAAATTTTCGCTATGAAATTTTTTCTATAGAAAAATTTTCACTATGAAATTTTTTCTATAGAAAAATTTTCACTATGAAATTTTCACTATGAAATTTTCACTATAAAAATTTTTCTATAGAAACATTTTCATTAATTTTCTATAGGAAACAAATCTGAAGACTTAAATTTCTCTGTAGAAAAAATTTTTCTAAAAGAAATAAATTTTAAGACCAAAATTTTTCTATAGAAAAAATTTCATGAGAAAGAATTTTCTTTAAGAAAACAGTTTTAAGACCAAAATTTTTTTTATTCAAAAATTTTTATTATGAAATTTTTTCGGTAGAAAAATTCTCATTATGAAATTTTTTCGGTAGAAAAATTTTCATTATAAAATTTTTTCGGTAGAAAAATTTTAACTATAAAATTTTTTCTATAGAAAAATTTTCATTATGAATTTTTTTCTATAGAAAAATCTTCACTATGAAAATTTTTCTGTAGAAAAATCTTCACTATGAAAATTTTTCTATAGAAAAATTTTCACTATGAAATTATTTCTATAGAAAAATTTTCACTATGAAATTTTTTCTATAGAAAAATTTTCACTTTGAAATTTTTCTATCGAAAAATTTTCACTATGAAATTTTTTCTATAGAAAAATTTTCACTATGAAATTTTTTCTATAGAAAATTTTCACTATGAAATTTTTTCTATAGAAAAATTTTCACTATGAAATTTTTTCTATAGAAAAATGTTTACTATGAAATTTTTTCTATAGAAAAATTTTCATTATGAAATTTTTTATAGAAAAATATTCATTATGAAATTTTTTCTATACAAAAATTTTTACTATGAAATTTTTTCTATAGAAAAATTTTCACTATGAAATTTTTCAATAGAAAAATGTTCATTATGAATTTTTTTCTATGAAAAAATTTTCATTATAGAATTTTTTCTATAGAAAAATTTTTATTGGCGAAATTTTTTATAAAAAAAAAAAATCATGACGAAAATTTTTCTATAGAAAAAGTTTCATGACGAAATTTTTCTATAGACAAAATTTCATGACTAATATTTTTCTATATAAAAAATTTCATGGCAAAATTTTTTCTAAAAAAAATCATGGCAAAAATTTTTCTATAGGAAAAATTTAATGACGAATTTTTTCTATAGACAAAATTTCATGACGAATATTTTTCTATAGAAAAAATTTCATGGCGAAAATTTTCTATAGAAAATATTTCATGTCGAAAATTTTTTACAGAAAAATTTCATGACAAAGATTTTCTATAGCAAAAATTTAATGACGAAAATTTTTCTATAGGAATTATTTTAGACGAACATGATTCTATTTTTTATATTTCCGCGACTTTGTTCGTTTAAAATTGTTTCTGCTCTGATCTAGCAAATTGCCCTTCCTGTCAAGAGATTTTTTTTTTAATTTTAAACTGCTGGGATCTCATCTCACTTTTTGCTTAGCCAGCAACCAGTTCGATATAGACTCTAATAAGAAAATTGCTATCGTTTCATGACAAATAAACTTGCAACTACATTTAGGAAAATTCTCAAATTTTGATCAGCTGGGATATAACACGCTTATATGCATATGTATAAATGTGTTTGTGTGTGTCAACAAACAAACTTAGCGAACAAATATACATACTCGTACATGACCCAGTAAATAAATACAGTTGAGATTAAGATTAAAGCAGATTACTTATGAATAAAAGATGATTTTTTCAATGAGATTTTCTTGTCAATATAACGTATACAGTGTTTATTCTTATAGATATGTGTTTATATGTATAACATTATTTTATATATATAAAGTAGAAATATACTTTAGAAAAACGCAAAAGTTTACAGTGTTTGATAGAAGTTTAACCTATACCTACTTATATTTTTAAGTCACTTCTTGAGTAGATCTGAGTATGTCTATAAGGCTGATTCTTATTATGGAAAAATGTTAAAAAAATTTACTTGCACCCTCCAAGTGAGTTGAAATTAAAACTAACAAACTAAAAATTTTTTTTTAACTGATTTTATTTGAAAAATTTAGATTTTATATAAAAAAAAATTTTGTGATGTCCTTTTTTAATTAAACGCTTTTTAAAGAAGTTACAAAGGTTTTTCTTTATCAAAAATTTTGATTTTACATCAAAAATTTAAGTTTTTAAGTAATTGATATTCTTTCTCTGTTTAGAAGCCTTTTTAAGAAGTTGCAGAGGTTAAAAGCTTTTTTTTCTCAAAAAAGTTGGTTTTATAAGAAAAATTTTGATTTTATATGAACATTTTTTTTTGTCAAAAAAACTGATCTTATATAAAAAATTTTGATATAAAAAATTGTTAGTAATTTCAAATTGACATCCTTTTTTCATTTAAACGCCTTTCGAAAAAATTACAGATGTTTTAATTTTTTATCACAAAAATTTAGATTATCTTTAAAAAAAGGTTATTTATTCTTAATTTATGGAAATTTTGTATCAAGAAATGGTTTTGTATGAAAAATTTTGATTTTGTATGAAATTTAAAAAAAAAACAGACTTTGTATGAAAAATTTTGATTTTATATAAAAAATTTTAGTGATTCCTAATTCCTATGTTTAAAAGCCTTTTTAAGAAGTCACGGAAGTTTGAAGTTTTTTGTTTTATCAAAAAATTGATTTTATACGAAAAACTTCGATTTTGATTTTATATGAAAAATTTTGATTTCATATGAAAAATTTCGATTTTATATGAAAAAATTTGATTTCATATGAAAAATTTCGATTTTATACGAAAAATTTTGATTTTATATACAAATTTTTAGTTATTTTAGATTGACGCTTTTTTCTATGTAAACACCTTTTAAAGAAAAACTATTTTTTTTTATGAAAAATTTGAATTGATTTTATATGAAAAATTTTGATTTTTTATAAAAATTTTTAGTGATTCCAAACTGACATCCTTTTTCATTCAAACGCCTTTCAAAAATAGAGTTTTTTTTATCAAAAAACTCTATTTTATATAAAAAATTTTGATTTTGTATGAACTATTTGTTTTTGTTAAAAAAAAAGATTTTTTATGAAAAAATTTGATTTTATATAAAAAAATTTAGTGACTCCAAATTAAGGCTCATTTTCCAATTAAATGTTTTAAAAAGCAAATACAGAAGTTTAAAATTTTTATAAATAAATTATATTTTATATAAAAAATTTTAATTTTGTTTGAACAATTTGTTTTCGTTAAGAAAAAATGATTTTATATCAAAATATTTTCATTTTCTATATAAATATTTAGTGATGCCAAATTGAGGTCCGTTTTCTATTTAAATGCTATTTAAAGAAGTTACAGAAGTTTAATTTTTTTTTTTGTCAGATCGATTGATTTTATATGAAAAAATTTGATTCATATGAAAAATTTTGATTTTTGATGAAAAATTTTCATTTTATATGAAAAATTTAAGTGCTTCCAAATTTACGTTCTATTTTAAATCTAAGCCCCTTTTAAAGAGTATGCAGAAGTAAAAAGTTTTTTTATCAAAAAACATATTTCATATGAAAAAACTTATTCTATTTGAAAAATTTTGATTTTATATGAAAAATTTTAGTGATACCAAAATAAAGTCCGTTTTCCATTCAAACGCCTTTTAGAGAAGTTACAAGAACTTACCAGTTTTTTATGTAGACTATATGGTGGAGGCATAAAAACCAGCCAACCGAACTTCCGAAGCTTCTAATAAAAAGCTCCTGATGTTTGTGCCCTAGGGTTATACTGATAAAAAGACAACTACTATTTTATTGATTATGATGGTGTAGTAAACAGTATTTAATCGATTAAGAGTATAAATGTAGGGGAATAGCTCATATTAGACGTTTTCCACTAATCCCACCAAACCTCTTCCTGACAGCAAATATTGGAGTCTATATTAAAAGTCCATCGTAGTAGTTGGCCGTCCATCCGGTTATATGGTTTATATAAAAAAAAATCTTGACAAATAGATAGACGGTTTAATAGATGACGGGACCTTAAATATAAATAATAATACAAAGGCCGAGTAGGGTATAATAAACTTGCTATATTCTTCACTTTAAATATTTGTATACTTAAAAATCCTAGTCATATAAATAAAATAAGTATTTCCTTCTTTTAAGTTTAAAATTTTAAATATTTTTTTCACTGTCTCGCTTATATTTACTGCACCCTAAGCCACATATGTACGCATATTTTTTGTCTATACATTTCGAAAATGTAAATTTTTAAGTTTCTTTTATTTGTCTGTGTATTTGGTTTGTTTTATGGTATGTTTGTGTATATTAAAGATAACTACATACTCGTAAAGAGACAAATACATACCTACAATTTAACACTCTTCTATATGACTTTGACTACGATAAAAGCCATGACTTTACACAAGCGTCAACAAAAAAAAAAAAATAAATAAATAAAAATAAAAAAATGGCAGCAACAACAATACAAAACAATTGTCAGGACTACAACTGCTTATGTATACAATCTTGTTTAAGTATAAGTATAAGCAAAGGACGTAAATATGATAACTTACGCTGACACACACTCATGTATTTTTACGCATTTACTCATTTTTAATCAAACCAAAAGTTTTCTTTCTACTTTTATATTTTATTTCCTTTTATCTTCTACACATATTTTGCTGTCTTTTTTTCTTTTTTTTTCTTTGGAACAATTTTTTCAATTTATTCACACAAACTTTTAAGTATACAATTTACATGTAATCCATGTGAAAATACAAGGAGCATGCAAATAAAATAAACTAAAGGCAACAAAATAAAATGGCAAAGATGAACAAAAATAACAAAAAAATAAGATGAAATGAAAAAAATATGAAGTGATTTACATAAAAATCAAATAAACAATATATTTCTTCGACTGCTGTATGACTTTGCATGTTTGTTGAGTTCAGATGGAAGAGCAAATGAAATATATTTTTGGTAAAATAAAATAAATGAAGGAGTACGTATACTAGTGGGTGTATATTTACATACTAATACATATGTAGAATAAACACTCATTTGTATAAGAGCATCTAAGAAATAATAG
>OW121741.1:115542247-115584747 GCA_933228675.1 Stomorhina lunata | reverse complement strand
CAAATTTTTTTCAAAACTAATTTTTGTAATAAAAAATTTACATACCAAATTTTCGTACATAACAATTTTCGATATAAAATTATTTAAAAAAAAATTTTTGAAACTTAAATTTGTTATAGAAAATTTTTCAATACAATACGAAACCATAGACAAAGATTATCTTAAACATAGACTAAGACATTGACGAAAACATAGACTAAGATATAGAGATAGATTAAGGCATAGATCTCGAAATGGAAATATTTTCATAGAAAAATTTTTATATAAACAATTTTTATATAAAACATTTTCATAGAAAAATTTTTATATAAAAAATTTTCATTGAAAAATTTTTATACAAAAAATTTTTATAGAAAAATTTTTATATAAAAAATTTTCATAGAAAAATTTTTATATAAAAAATTTTCATAGAAAAATTTTTATATAAAAAATTTGCATAGAAAAATTTTTATATAAAAAATTTTCATAGAAAAATTTTTATATAAAAATTTTTATATAAAAAATTTTCATAGAAAAATTTTTATATAAAAAATTTTCATAGAAAAATTTTTATATAAAAAATTTTCATAGAAAAATTTTTATATAAAAAATTTTCATAGAAAAATTTCAGTCCCTCAAATTATACATAATGTGAGGTTTTCGCTCTGTCTAGAATTAGGGATAATCCTCCTGATGAGATGGTCTAACCAACCATCGAAACGCGTCGAGGAAAGGTTTCCCCACCAACATTTTTTGGTTTTATCAAAAAACTATTTATTACAATAATAAATAATTGTAATAAATTGGGATTCTTAGTGCAATACACTACAGTAAAACTTTTTAAGAAAAATTTTTATATAAAATATTTTCAAAGAAAAATTTTTATATGTATATAAATAATTTTTATAAAAAAATGTTAACATAGAAAAATTTTCTATGAAAATTTTTTTTATAGAAAAATTTTTTTATCAATAATTTTTGTAGAAAGTTTTTCATACAAAAATTATTATACAAACAATTTTCATAGAAAAATTTTTATATAAATAATCTTTGTAGAAAAATTTTCATATAAAAATTTTTATATAAAAAATTTTGATAGAAAAATTTTTATATAAAAAATTTTTATATAAAATATTTCATAGAAATATTTTCACAGAAAAATTTTTAAAGGAAAATTTTTATATGAATAATTTTTTTAGAAAAATTTTCATAGAAAAATTTTTATATAAACAATTTTTATAAAAAAAATTGTATATAAAAAATTTTCATAGAAAAATTTTTATATAAAAAGTTTTCATAGAAATTTTTTTTTTATAAAAATTTTTAAATGCCAAATTTTCATAGGAAAATTTTGATATAAAAAATTTTCATAGAAAAATTTTTACATAAAAAATTTTTATATAAAAATATGAACATATATGAATATGAAATGGAAATATATGAATATGAAATGGAAATATTTTCATAGAAAAATTTTTATATAAAAAATTTTCATAGACAAAATGTTTATATTAAAAACACGTCGAGGATTTAATAGCGTTCACAAGCATGTTTGGCTTTTATCAATAAATTGTCTGTTACATTAATGAATAAATGTAACAGATTAGGATCAACTGCGAATACTCTTTCTTTTTGAATAATATTTACATTCCGACAATTTTGTTGTTTTTGGGGAAACAATTTTATATAAAAAATTTTAATAGAAAAATTTTTATATAAAATTTTTCATAGAAAATTTTTATATAAAAAATTTTCATAGAAAAATTTTTATATAAAATTTTTCATAGAAAATTTTTATATAAAAAATTTTTCTATAAAAAATTTTCATAGAAAAATTTTCTATGAAAATTTTTTTATAGAAAAATTTTTTTATCAATAATTTTTGTAGAAAATTTTTATACAAAAATTATTATACAAACAATTTTCATAAAAAAAGTTTTATATAAAAAATTTTGATAGAAAAATTTTTATATAAAAATTTTTCATAGAAATATTTTCATAGAAAAATTTTTATAGAAAAATTTTTATATGAATAATTTTTTTAGAAAAATTTTCATAGAAAAATTTTTATATAAACAATTTTTATAGAAAAAATTGTATATAAAAAATTTTCGTAGAAAAATTTTTATATAAAAAATTTTTATATAAAAATTTTTATAAAAATAATTTTCATAGAAAAATTTTTATATAAAAAGTTTTCATAGAAAAATTTTTATATAAAAAATTTTCATAGACAAATTTTTATATAAAAAATTTTCATAGACAAATTTTTATATAAAAAATGTTTATATTAAAAACACGTCGAGGATTTAGTAGCGTTCACAAGCATGTTTTGGCTTTTATCAATAAATTGTCTGTTACATTAATGAATAAATGTAACAGATTAGGATCAAATGCGAATACTCTTTCTTTTTGAATAATATTTACATTCCGACAATTTTGTTGTTTTTGGGGAAAAAATTTTATATACAAAATTTTTTACATAAAAATTTACACAGAAAAAATTTGTATAGCAAATTTGTTCATTGAAAAATTTGTTTTACAGAAAGATTTTAATACATAAAAAAATGTTCCATAAAAACTGTTAAGAATAAAAATATAAAATTTAATATTCCCTGCTAAATAATCTCTAAAAATGTAAAATTTAAAATTTTCCGCTGAATCCAAAAACCCAATTTGTCATGCTAAAATATTCTTAAAAAGCATAATAATGAAACATTTTCTTATGTCCACTTTGAGATGACCTCTAAAAACTAAACAGAAATATGAATAATAACTTCATTCCACCTTAAGCCAGAACCACTTAAAAGTAAAGAGAAAAATCTTAAAAGTTCACATAAATTCATGGCCCAAGTATGAGGACGTACGACGTTAGGAGGACAACGACGAGCGCAAGAAAAATAAATGTTAGCTCCAAATAAATTGGCTAAATCTAAAAGAACACTTATCAAACTAAGCAAATGGTAGAAGTGCAAATAAAATTGTGCAATTTAGTTCGCCCTTTATCTTTTCGTGAAGCAGAGAAAAGGAAAATAATACAACGTTGCAATTTTTCGTTGTTATGGACATTATATTCCTAGAGATGGTATTGCTGCTGCTGCAGAAGATGATGATGATGACGATGAAGACGACAAAAGCTGAGTAGTGATGGTGCAAGATGATAAGGCAGATTATACTTATAAATATAATACTGTTGTCTGTATGTCTGTATGTCTTTATTTTGATATTTTTTTATACCCTATACCATATAAAAAAGGAAGAGTTGTATTTTTCTGTATGATGTACTTTATATTACCTTAAATTTTCAACCTGACCTTTCTTTTGTATTACATTGAGTAGTTAAGTGAATTGTTTGCTTGCATATGATCGACTTACTTTACTTGTATGTCTCAGCTGGTTCTATTCTTCTTTTAATTCTACTAGCTACACATCACTATACTTAAATGCCATAAGTATTTTTTCCCTTTTTGAAAAAATCAGTTTTTCTTTTTGTCTTTCCTTTCCTTACACATCATAACCATCAGCCCAATCATCAGCAGTCGCCAGCCTGGCTTATCAATTCTGCTTATGGTAGTGTGTGGCTTTCTCAACCAAGACTGTTGTAAGTAATCGAAGGAGAAAAACTTTTAGTAAAATATTTTCACATTTCCTTTTAGTTTGTGGAATTAAAAAGATATGCTGTCATGTTATAAAGAGTTGAAGTGAATTCTTGTAAAAATTTTTTCAAGCTGTACTTTTAAAACTTTACTATATCAATGATATTTATCGTTAAGGGAATATAAGTGAAATTCTCACTTACATATATGAGTATACTAATATACGCATTTACTTATGGTTGTCTTTGATAACTTCAAAGAAAATGGCTATATCCGGTTTTGTATGATACAAGTCAAAGCAATTCTGTGTATTTTAAATGAAAATATTTTATCAGTGTATTCAATTTAATAAGGTTTAAACTTTTTTTGAAATATTTTTGGATATGAGTTTAATTTTAACAAGTAAGAGTGTTATATGTAGCTGTGCCTGATCTTATATACCCACCTTCACGTTGTGTTAAATTTAGAAACGTGTCTCACATATCCACGAGGGGGCAGATAATTCAAAATGTGGACCAAATTCCAAAAAATAAATTGTAACACTAGTTAGTGAGTACTTACTTTGCACAAAATTTGGTCTCATAACCGAGTATAGTATTACATTAATAAACAATTAAATTCTTTTCGTTGTGCTTAATATCGTAGTAAGCCAAAAACGTTGATAGTAATACGGCAGGTCCATATATTTTGCTAGGAGTTCGTAATATATTTACCGTATATAAAGTCTGGACTTAACATTGATAGATATCTAATTTCGTAGGTATATAATTGAATATAATTCCAATTTTTTTCGATTCCAGATATAAAATAAGGATGTTATATAAAAGGGGTTTTCAATAAGAGCACTACAAACGTTTTTTTTTTTTTAATAAAACAAACACAGTTTTGGATATCAATGAAATTCTTTATTCTTGTAAAAGCACGTTTGGTACATTATATATTGAACTCGGTTTCTTTTCCATGGCTACGCTTGCAGAAGTCCAGACGCTGAACCTTATTTTTGACAGTTTTCAAACATAAACTGACCGATACTGCTGCAATTTCACGTTCGATATTCTTACGAAGGTCATCAATCGTCGCTGTCCTGTTGGCATAGACCATAAACTTGACGAAGGCCCTCACGAAATAGTCTAACGGCGTCAAATCGCACGACCGAGTCGGCCCATCGACAGGACTATTTCGTGAGATGACACATTCTCCAAACTAGGTTGGTGACATTCGCCGTGTGGCTTGTGGAGCTGTCCTGTTAGAACGACATGCTCTCCAAGTCCACGTCATCCAATTGGGGCTATAAATATTTGGTTATCACTGAACGGTAGCCATTCACATTCACAGTAACGTGCCGGTCTTGATAATCACGGAAGAAGTATCGCTCAATGGCGCCGTCGGCCAATAAACAGCACAAACCCGTAAGTTTTTCGGGATGCAGTGATGACTTATGAAGTACGTGTGGATTATTACCTGACTAACTAACTAAGCTAGAAATGAGCCTCATCGCTGAAGATGATTCGCGCACTGAATTCGAATTTCGGTAGTATATTTTAATAATTTCGAATCGTTGTTGGCTAGTATATCTTTCCATTACGATGTGGCAAACCTTACTGTAGATAAATGTGTGCTGTCCATGTACTTTTGTAGCGTTTCTATTGAAAAACCCGATATAAGAACTATAGTTAAAAAGTAACCGATTGCCGATTGTCAAAATTTTACACACTAGCTAGTATTTATTATTCATGCAAAATCAAGTGCTCATAGCTGTTATAGTTTTTAATTTAATAACTTTTAACTGTCGTTTGTAGCATTTTAGTGGTCTCCGGGAGTGTGTTTTATATAATTGCTATAGTCAAATATGGACCGATAAAATTTGATATACTGACCAACAGTTACATAACCTCTCTGTTGAAAATTTCGTAGTCACAGCTATTATAATTGTATTCAGTTTATCAGCATTAATGTGGTTCCCGAGGCGCAGTTATATGGGACCTCTAACTCATTGTGAACCGATTTCACCCATTTTCAATACTTAAGTTTCCTAATATATCGAAAATACTTTTGTCTCCCTAGACGGACAGAAACCCCCTTTGTTTTAATATGCTGTCTAGTACTTACGTAAGACTTGTAAGACGTACAATATATATGACGTAAGACGTCTTATATCGGACAAGTTTAGCACTTCCTTTATTGTTCAAAAAATTTAGAATCTGCTTACCACAGAATTCGATCTGTAAACTAGCATACCTGCCTTCAGTGCACATCAAAACTGGTCTGAACCAGATATGATAAAGGCTTTCTTGATTTTGTATAAAATATTTTAAAAAATGTACTTTTTAGACCTTATAGGTACAATTTTTTTATGCAATATACTATGGTGCAAAAATTTGAATCATTTCGTCTTAAAAAAATGCCACCCTTGACATTTATCAAATCAAAACTTTACCTACAATAGAACTTAATTTATATCGGTCTTATTTTTCCCTTTGTAACTAACTGAGGGACGTTAAAGTAAAAATTGTAGGGTCTTTTGGAACCTGTACTAAAAGTTTAATTTCTTTAATCGGTAAAAAAAAATACTTTTTTGTCGTATGAAGAAATTCGTTTTATGACTATTTTTGTAAAAAACAAATCGAACGGAAAAGACTATAGTCTGCTGATTCTGGAATACCTATATCCACTAAGGTCTGAATTCAGAATATTTTGTATTGCTAAGGAAAACAACTTACCTGCGAACAATTACTACAACTTTTATGTAAATATATTAAAACTATTGAGTTCAGATCGCTTCATATTCTAGCTAGGGTCAAGTTAAGGCCTCTTTTTACCGATTATCAATGTGATTTTTAAAAGAACATCAAAGAAGTATGATCAAATATAAACTAATTTCAATTAAAATTTGATACAGCGAATACACACATCTTAATCCCGAGGTACAGGTCCTGTAGTAAGTATTCGAAATAATCTCGTGTTGATTGCTAAATTTAGATAGAAATATTTATAAAACTGCACTTGACCTAAAAATAAACCAAGAGAATAATGCTAAATCAATCGAAAAACTACAAGTTGGCGTCAGACCAATTTGTATACAGTTTTATATTTCAAATAATTCTGCGAAAATGTTCACGTAGTGCAGTGACAGCGGCTATATTAAGCCAAATGCCGCTAAATTGATAAGACACATGATCTATCAGAGTTATTAAAAAAATTACACAATATATAAATCGATGTATTGAAAACAACTTATTGGAGGTTAGAATGAAAGTATTCAGCCTAACTATTAACCAATATAAAAAAAAACAAATTTTCTAAAAAAGTCCGGCTATCAAATTTATCAATTTCTCCAAAAAAATTCCAAAATTGAACAAATTGATTTAAAATCTACATTTCTCTAAAAATGTTGTAATTAAGACCTCTACGGGGAAATCAGCAACGAATTTCAAAACTAAACGATTTTATCCAAAGTCAACATTTCCATGAATATATTGTAATTGAGACCTCTACTATATAAACTTCAAGTTTCTTGTGATTAAATATCAATGACAATGTGCTCTAACATACTCAGATATCACTACCAAAATATTTCTATACACACCTATATTTTTAAAACTTTTATTCTTGTCTTAAAATATTAATCTGTATGTAGAAACATCCCCTATTACCAGTAAAGAGTAATCTGTATATTACTTAAAAATTTTTCACAAGTATGGAAATATATGTATAAGATTTTCCAACTACAAAACACATCATAAAGCTTAGCATGGGCAGAACGTGAGCACTGAAGCGTGATTTTTTTAAATATTTGCCTAATAAAAACGACAGTTTCTATAGATAAAATACAAAAAGGCGAAGACTTAAACAAGATGTAATGTTAAAGTTGATGTTTGAAAATTATTATATTCAAAAGGTCGACAAAACATAAGAACCAGGTGTTTAAATTCTTGTATTTATAAGTAATTTATGATGGATGCCACAAAAAAATGGTTTTTCATATTCTAATATATCACAAAAGCATATAATTTTTTCTTTCCAAACTCTAAAGGTTTTGGATAAGTTAAAAAGAAGATATAGACTAAGACATAGACTTAGACATAAACATAGACTAAGACCTATACTAAGACATAAGCTAAGACATAGTCTAAGCCCTAGACTAAGACATAGACTAAGACATAGACTAAGACATAGACTAAGACATAGACTAAGACATAGACTAAGACATAGACTAAGACATAGACTAAGACATAGACTAAGACATAGACTAAGACATAGACTAAGACATAGACTAAGACATAGACTAAGACATAGACTAAGACATAGACTAAGACATAGACTAAGACATAGACTAAGACTAAGACATAGACTAAGACATAGACTAAGACATAGACTAAGACATAGACTAAGACATAGACTAAGACATAGACTAAGACATAGACTAAGACATAGACTAAGACATAGACTAAGACAAAGACTAAGACATAGACTAAGACATAGACTAAGACATAGACTAAGACATAGACTAAGACATAGACTAAGACATAGACTAAGACATAGACTAAGACATAGACTAAGACATAGACTAAGACATAGACTAAGACATAGACTAAGACATAGACTAAGACATAGACTAAGACATAGACTAAGACATAGACTAAGACATAGACTAAGACATAGACTAAGACATAGACTAAGACATAGACTAAGACATAGACTAAGACATAGACTAAGACATAGACTAAGACATAGACTAAGACATAGACTAAGACATAGACTAAGACATAGACTAAGACATAGACTAAGACATAGACTAAGACATAGACTAAGACATAGACTAAGACATAGACTAAGACATAGACTAAGACATAGACTAAGACATAGACTAAGACATAGACTAAGACATAGACTAAGACATAGACTAAGACATAGACTAAGACATAGACTAAGACATAGACTAAGACATAGACTAAGACATAGACTAAGACATAGACTAAGACATAGACTAAGACATAGACTAAGACATAGACTAAGACATAGACTAAGACATAGACTAAGACATAGACAAAGACATAGACTAAGACATAGACTAAGACATAGACTAAGACATAGACTAAGACATAGACTAAGACATAGACTAAGACATAGACTAAGACATAGACTAAGACATAGACTAAGACATAGACTAAGACATAGACTAAGACATAGACTAAGACATAGACTAAGACATAGACTAAGACATAGACTAAGACATAGACTAAGAAATAGACTACGACATAAACTAAGACATAGACTAAGACATAGACTAAGACATAGACAAAGACATAGACTAAGACATAGACTAAGACATAGACTAAGACATAGACTAAGACATAGACTAAGACATAGACTAAGACATAGACTAAGACATAGACTAAGACATAGACTAAGACATAGACTAAGACATAGACTAAGACATAGACTAAGACATAGACTAAGACATAGACTAAGACATAGACTAAGACATAGACTAAGACATAGACTAAGACATAGACTAAGACATAGACTAAGACATAGACTAAGACATAGACTAAGACATAGACTAAGACATAGACTAAGACATAGACTAAGACATAGACTAAGACATAGACTAAGACATAGACATAGACTAAGACATAGACTAAGACATAGACTAAGACATAGACTAAGACATAGACTAAGACATAGACTAAGACATAGACTAAGACATAGACTAAGACATAGACTAAGACATAGACTAAGACATAGACTAAGACATAGACTAAGACATAGACTAAGACATAGACTAAGACATAGACTAAGACATAGACTAAGACATAGACTAAGACATAGACTAAGACATAGACTAAGACTAAGACATAGACTAAGACATAGACTAAGACATAGACTAAGACATAGACTAAGACATAGACTAAGACATAGACTAAGACATAGACTAAGACATAGACTAAGACATAGACTAAGACAAAGACTAAGACATAGACTAAGACATAGACTAAGACATAGACTAAGACATAGACTAAGACATAGACTAAGACATAGACTAAGACATAGACTAAGACATAGACTAAGACATAGACTAAGACATAGACTAAGACATAGACTAAGACATAGACTAAGACATAGACTAAGACATAGACTAAGACATAGACTAAGACATAGACTAAGACATAGACTAAGACATAGACTAAGACATAGACTAAGACATAGACTAAGACATAGACTAAGACATAGACTAAGACATAGACTAAGACATAGACTAAGACATAGACTAAGACATAGACTAAGACATAGACTAAGACATAGACTAAGACATAGACTAAGACATAGACTAAGACATAGACTAAGACATAGACTAAGACATAGACTAAGACATAGACTAAGACATAGACTAAGACATAGACTAAGACATAGACTAAGACATAGACTAAGACATAGACTAAGACATAGACTAAGACATAGACTAAGACATAGACTAAGACATAGACTAAGACATAGACTAAGACATAGACTAAGACATAGACTAAGACATAGACTAAGACATAGACTAAGACATAGACTAAGACATAGACTAAGACATAGACTAAGACATAGACTAAGACATAGACTAAGACATAGACTAAGACATAGACTAAGACATAGACTAAGACATAGACTAAGACATAGACTAAGACATAGACTAAGACATAGACTAAGACATAGACTAAGACATAGACTAAGACATAGACTAAGACATAGACTAAGACATAGACTAAGACATAGACTAAGACATAGACTAAGACATAGACTAAGACATAGACTAAGAAATAGACTAAGACATAAACTAAGACATAGACTAAGACATAGACTAAGACATAGACAAAGACATAGACTAAGACATAGACTAAGACATAGACTAAGACATAGACTAAGACATAGACTAAGACATAGACTAAGACATAGACTAAGACATAGACTAAGACATAGACTAAGACATAGACTAAGACATAGACTAAGACATAGACTAAGACATAGACTAAGACATAGACTAAGACATAGACTAAGACATAGACTAAGACATAGACTAAGACATAGACTAAGACATAGACTAAGACATAGACTAAGACATAGACTAAGACATAGACTAAGACATAGACTAAGACATAGACTAAGACATAGACTAAGACATAGACATAGACTAAGACATAGACTAAGACATAGACTAAGACATAGACTAAGACATAGACTAAGACATAGACTAAGACATAGACTAAGACATAGACTAAGACATAGACTAAGACATAGACTAAGACATAGACTAAGACATAGACTAAGACATAGACTAAGACATAGACTAAGACATAGACTAAGACATAGACTAAGACATAGACTAAGACATAGACTAAGACATAGACTAAGACATAGACTAAGACATAGACTAAGACATAGACTAAGACATAGACTAAGACATAGACTAAGACATAGACTAAGACATAGACTAAGACATAGACTAAGACATAGACTAAGACATAGACTAAGACATAGACTAAGACATAGACTAAGACATAGACTAAGACATAGACTAAGACATAGACTAAGACATAGACTAAGACATAGACTAAGACATAGACTAAGACATAGACTAAGACATAGACTAAGACATAGACTAAGATATAGACTAAGACATAGACTAAGACATAGACTAAGACATAGACTAAGACATAGACTAAGACATAGACTAAGACACAGACTAAGACATAGACTAAGACACAGACTAAGACATAGACTAAGACATAGACTAAGACATAGACATAGACTAAGACATAGACCAAGACATAGACTAAGACATAGACTAAGACATAGACTAAGACATAGACTAAGACATAGACTAAGACATAGACTAAGACATAGACTAAGACATAGACTAAGACATAGACTAAGACATAGACTAAGACATATACTTAGACATAGACTAAGACATAGACTAAGACATAGACTAAGACATAGACTAAGACATAGACTAAGACATAGACTAAGACATAGACTAAGACATAGACTAAGACATAGACTAAGACATAGACTAAGACATAGACTAAGACATAGGCTAAGACATAGACTAAGACATAGACTAAGACATAGACTAAGACATAGACTAAGACATAGACTAAGACATAGACTAAGACATAGACTAAGACATAGACTAAGATATAGACTAAGACATAGACATAGACTAAGACATAGACTAAGACATAGACTAAGACATAGACTAAGAAATAGACTAAGACATAGACTAAGACATAGACTTATACAAATAGTAATACATATACTAAAATATAGGCTAAGACATAGACTAATCCGTAGACTAATATAGGCTCAGATATAGATTGAGGCATAAGATTTTTTTTAATTGGAGAACATAATGCGGAAAGTTTACACATAAAGTGAAATAAGGAAATCTTTTTTTTTTTTCTGTATCCGGAATATAAGGTTAACAATTTTTTTTTATTCTCAGTTTAAAGTCTATGAGCTTTTGGGCTGTTACACTCAGAAGAGGGGAACGTTAGACTATTCGATCTCATATAGCACTTTACATTATCATTACCACATCATTTAATTTTAAAAAGGAAAAAAAACTTAAGTTCCTTTTTTGCCATTGCTCTTTCATTCTCAAGACCCACACCAAAATAAGTACATAAATATTTGAAAACAATGAAAAACTATTAGATTGGAAACTCATTTATAATTTATTTCTTCATAGCAACAACATTTATGTATTTTTGTAATTGTATACGAGTAGGTACATACTACCCCCCTATCCCTTTGTATTTATATAACCCAAAAACATCTTTGCAACCAATTGTGGCACATTTCCTTGTTTTAATTTATGAATTTCTTTTCATTTCATTTTGTTATTATTTTTGTGTATTATTTTATATATTTTTCCACATTTTTCTCTCCTTTTGTTTGCGATTGTGTTTCCAATTCATTTAGTTTTTATTACATTTATATATTTTTTCATCTTTTCTTACTTTTTCATTAAAGTTCGGGGAGAAGAAAAAAGTGTATGAAAAAATTTACAAAAAATAAATTACAATATTTTTGTTAACAATAACAAAAAGCTAAAATAAAACAAAAAAAAAAAAAAAAAAACGTTAAAAAGAAAAATAAAGGAAAGAGGAAAAAACTGAAGAAATTCTATACAAAAACATAAATATCAAATGAAAATTTTGTGTTTAAGCATTTGTACCGCATAATAATAAAAATAATAGAGGAAAATACATAAACTCTAAATAAAAATTGTTCTTTTTCATAATATTTATTTATTTTCTAAGAGCCTACTCATTTCACCAAAAAGAAAAAAAAAAAAAAAACAACACAAAAATTATACAGAAACACAAAAGAAAATTTTTACCAGGAAAATTATTTTTGTTTTTTGCAGTTAGAAAAAGCACTTAACCGTTTATGTGAATTGAGCGAGTGGAAAGAGGTGTAAGTAAAAATTAAACGAATTTTTGAAGTGGTAAATTTTGAAATACATTTTGGTACTTTTTTATGAGATCTTCGTGAAATTAAATGTTTAAAGACAATATATAAAAATACGAATAAGTTTTAAGTTTTTGGAAAGGATTCAAAGAATTTTATTGTAATTTTTATGAAGTGTTTTAAAAATTATAAGGACTGCTGCTGCATGATAATGACATCCAAGACCAACTAAACACATTTTTTGTTGATCTATTAATTTAAAAATTTTTGAATTATGTCGAAATAATTGTGGTAATATATGTTTTTCAGTCATCTCAATTTATTTCGATTGCAAAAAAAAGTCGCTACTCTCAAAAAAAATATTTTAAAATTTTTCGGATCAAGGTGGGCAACTTTGATCCACTCTAGAGTCCACTGTTACCGATAGATACGTTCTTGAATATTGCTCTAAAAGCCCAACTCCCCTTCTAATGATGTTGAAATATTCATCAGAATTCTTCTAGTAGTTTAGAAATTGCTAAATTAATATCATTGTGGACTATTAATTTTATATGCATAACGATACGCCTTTAGTATCATTAGTATTTAGTATCGTTGGATCGGAAAAAACTAGAATATTAATAGCAAGTAAATTTTTATGGTGACAGGTACTGAGAGCGCCCTGAACTCCTAAATTCCATATGACTAGAAGAACGTATTTCTGACGATTGCAGCCTCAGTGCTCTTTGTCCAGTGCACAAAAAAGGTGATAAATCCGTATGCGCAAACTATAGAGGCATAAGTCTCCCCAAGGCTAAAACCCAAAATGAACGAAATATTAGGGCTTACCAATGTGGCTTTAGACCAGGTAAATCCACAACTGACCAGATCTTTACTCTGCGTCAAATCCTGGAAAAGACCCAAGAAAAGCAAATAGACACTTACCACCTCTTCGTTGACTACAAAGCTGCCTTTGACAGCCCAATACGAACAAAGCTGTATAAAGCAATGTCAGAATTTGGCATTCCTAATAATTTTGTGCAGGATGAAATTAACTGACACAACATCGTCAGTTAAAATAGGTAAAAGCATTTCAGAACCCTTTTTAACTAAGCGTGGATTTAGGCAAAGCGACAGTTTATCATGTGATCTCTTTAACATTTTGTTAGAGAAAATCTTGCGTGGTGCTGCAGTTAATACAACTGGCACAATTTTTAGCAGAAAGCACATGTTACTCGCTTTTGCCAATGACATTGATATTATGGGGCGCACATTGCGTGAGGTGACTGCCGCATTTTCCAGTATTGAGAAAGAATCAATGAAAATGGGTCTAGTAGTCAATGAATCCAAAACAAAACTAATGGTACCTACTAGCAGGCAATCCATTAGAATTGGACAACACGTAACCGTGGACAACTATAGCTTCGAGTTTGTTAAAGAATTTGTCTACCTTGGTACCGCAGTAAATATAAATAATGACATAAGTATCGAAATTAAAAGAAGAGATTAAAAGAATTATACTTACCAACAGATGCTATTTCGGCCTAAGCAGGCAGCTTAGGAATAAAATCCTCTCAACAAGAACTAAAATTACACTCTACAAAACGCTTATACTACCAGTGTTATTATATGGTGCTGAATCATGGGCGCTTGCACAAGCCGATGAAGCTGTTCTTGGAGTCTTTGAAAGGAAGATCCTACGAAAAATCTATGGTCCAATCAGCATTAACAATGAATTTGGGCATCGATTTAATCATGAGCTGTATGAGTTATTTGCTGACGTTGACATAGTAAAACGCATTAAACAGCAGCGTTTGCGTTGGCTAGGGCATGTGGTGCGAATGGATGAAAATAATCCAGCAAGAAAAGTGTTTGAAGATGATCCCGAGGGAACTCGAAGACGAGGACGACCGAAACTTCGATGGAAAGACCAAGTAGAAGAAAATTTATCCAAGCTTGGCTTACAAAATTGGAGAATATGCGCACAAGATCGAAGCGCATGGAATTCTAAAATATGCTCGGCCTTTGACCTTAACAGGTTGTAATATAGGCCATTTAAGTAATAAAGTAAGTCAATTTTTATTTTGCTACTTTTTTAATTAAAATAATTTTAATCTTTGATATGCTGTAGATATGATATGGATAAAGATATCACAATTAAGTTTTAAAGTAGATCAATAAGATCTAAAAGCAATAGGCTAAAGTAAGTGGTAATGACTTTTGTAACGGTAGAGGAATTTTGTATGCGTATTTCTATTAAAATGTGTTGCACAGGGGGAAAGGGGGGTTCAAAATCTGCTAAAATAACATTACGTAATATGTAAATATCCCCTAAGTATTAATCGATTAATTTCGATTCACTACATTCTGGTTCTCCACTACAGATTTTCCACGACGATTCGTTTCAGAAATTGTGTATAAAAAATGTTATATGCATGAAGTGTGTTAACGTTTACGAGGTCCAGTATTTGGCTAATTTTCATACCATAAAGTACCATCCTTACCAAGAAAAAAATCTTCGGCAGCGTAATTGGCTCGATAACCAAATAATTTTCAATATCTTAGACATAGTCATCATTTTTTATATAATTTAGATCCATCTACAATAATTCAAAGTGCAAATATAGTGCAGTTTTAGTTGATTTGAGTGAACAAACTCAAAAGTATTAAAAATTACAACTCAACTACATTGTTCTTCATACAAAATACAAGTGTATCTGGCCAGAGACATGCGCTACGTAGGTGATGTGTTGATCAAAAACTCACACAAATTGTTTTTGTTGTTTTTATAATGTTTGTTTTTCATAAAACGAAAGCTGGAGACTCAAAAACCTCAGTGTTGAATTCTTAAAACATCTGGCCATATACATGTGCATGACAGAGGGTTAAAATTTTATTACAAATGTTAAGAATACCTTAAGAAATTTTAGGACCTCAGATGCCTCCGCCAGATTAAAAAAAAAATACAAAATATGTAAAAAATTAACCATAAATTTTGTTTACCCAAAGACTCAACTTTAAAATTTTTTGCTATTATTCTTATTTAAAGCCTATAA
The DNA here is from genome assembly GCA_933228675.1 of Stomorhina lunata. Taxonomy (NCBI): domain Eukaryota; kingdom Metazoa; phylum Arthropoda; class Insecta; order Diptera; family Rhiniidae; genus Stomorhina; species Stomorhina lunata. Next base: position 115,568,675 of record OW121741.1, on the reverse strand, counting down.
TTGATTTTTTAAATGCTCAAATTATATTTTCCCGTGCTTTTTTTCACATTCCAATTTGATCGTTATAATAATAAAAAATTATGAATTTTAAAATAATAGTATCTAACATATCTAAAAAAGCTAACTTGATAAAAACAAGCAAGTGCTATAGTCGGTCAATCCCGACCATATGATTCCCTTCTCCATTGAGTTTACATATCAGTTTTTGTTTATTAAAACACAAATATTTATTTGCTAAATTTTGTCATCATACATACATTTTCTCAAGACTTATTTATTTAAGCTTTTTTCATCATTGCCACTTAAATGAGTGCTAAGGTAAAATGTGGGCCGATTATCTCGAAATTTAGCAAATGGATTACAGTTTATACAAAAATTATGTATGCAAAAAATAAACTTTAAATTGTCATTATTTTTAGATTCAGTGATTGTTGTCTTATTTAGATCGTTTCGATAGAAGAGTTTGTATGGGACCTATGGTCAAATGTGGACCGATCTCAACAAAATTTGATACAGAGATTTTGGCTATTACACTACACAACAAATGAACATCTTTTGAAAAGTGCAAGGTCGTGACTATATGGGTCCTCTTCTACTATCATATTGTAGTAAAACCCTATACTCAGTTTGTCCAAGTTAGTGACCGTTTTATTTTTATGGGCCTCCAAAGTTTCCCAATCATAGCATGATGCCTAAAAAAGGTGTCATCAGTTTTTACGAAATAGCTAATAATCTTTTAAAAATATCACTTAACTATGTTCGGCAAAAATGTAGCCAAACGTACGGCAAATATTTCTTACTAAAATTGTATGATAAAAAATGTAATCTTTAAGTTTTTTAAAAAAAGTTATAGAAAAATTTTTTTGGTTTTAATTTTTTGATCATAACTTTTTGGAAATCCTGATTTTTCCTATGCTATGTTTGGGAAAATTGTAGCCACAGTAAAGCTTAACAAGTTTTGTGAACACACCAATATAATTTGAACGTGTTTGGTACAAAAAAGATCATAAAGATTCCCTTGTGGCAAAAAAATTATATTTTTAACTCAAATTTTATAATTAACAATATCTCAAAAACGTCTTTTTGCGAAAAAGAACCTTTTTGTTTTGGAAAATTAATCTCTAAGGTTATAAAAACAATATTTGTTCTACGACTTCTTTGTTTTTGAGTTCTGTAAAAAGATGGAGCTATTTTTAGGTTACTTACGGAAATCGCTTTTTTAATAACAAAAACTAAAAAATATGGTTTAACAATGTTCCGCAACTTTGTTCAGGAGTATTTGGTCTAATTTTTTTCTGAATGTTCCAACATCGAATAAGATCCAAATAAAATGTATTTGAGATAACTATAAGAAACGTGGCAATACCGCCACCTTGCGGCAATTAATTGCAACATTTTTAGAAAGGCAATAATAGATACTGTCAAAGACTTTCAAAAGAGATGTCTGTGATTAAATTTCGACAAAAAATAAGGAGTCTGACACTTTTTTGTAGGATTTCATTTAAATTTCAATATGTTAATTGCATTTAAAGCAACTGGAGTTAATATGTGATTAAAAAATCATCTCATATACTACTTAGAACATTTTAACCGTCAAACGATTCTATCAAAGAGCAATTTTGAACATTATTTATGCGCTTAAGTTTGAGCAAAAAATTTAATTTTGTTGGCACAAGGGAGACTATTTGACCTATTTTTGGTATCTAGACACATTCAGATTATATTGGTGTGTTCACAACAGTTCCTTAACTTTGCTGTGGCTACAATTTCCCAAATATAGTGTAGGAAAAATCAGGATTTCCAAAAGGTCTGAACAAAAAATTAAAAACAAAAAAATTTTTCATTAGCTTTTTAAAAAAAGGTCTAAGATAAAATACATTTTTATATTAAAATTTTAGAAAAAAAAAAACATTTGCCATACTCTTTGCTATATTTTTGCCGAACAAAGCTAAGCGATATTTTTAAGTGTTGATTAGCTATTTGGTAAGAACTGATGGCACCTTTTTTAGGCATCATGATAATATTGGGAAACTTTGGAGGCCCATAAAAATGAAACGGTCACTAACTTGGCCAAACTGAGTATAGGATTTTACTATATTTTAATAGAAGAATAGAACCTATAAAGTCACGACCTTGCACTTTTTTCACTGTTGTGCAGTGTTAAAAGCAGAACCTGTCTTATACTTCATCAAAAACTATTGATATTTGTGGCCAATATATCAATTCCGGAAATTGGGAACTTTGGAAGGCACCATAAATAATGGACCAATGGACCATGGACCCAAATTTCATTAAATTCCCTTTAGAATTGCGACCTGTACTTTGATTACATGATTTACATGGGCCATCCAGCCAGACGGATGGACTGACATCGCTAAATCGACTCAGAAAGTGATTCTAAGTCTCTTGGTATACCAAAAAGTTGGTCTGGTATCATATAAAATCTACGAAGTAATTATTGGAGTATTATTAGCTAACTTTTTTGCAACAGATCACAGCTCGGAAAGTAGCCACTCGATTTCGGTTAGTGATACAAGATGAGTTTATATGCATATTGTACTATTTTTTAAGGTACACGTTTCTAGTTTTTAATATGGTTGGGTCACAAATTCAAGTAGAATAGAAATACGTTGTAAAATTTCTAAATATTTGTGTTAGAGCGACCTGCCTTAAACTATATATTTCTCTTAAAAAAACTACATCATTCAGTTTTCAAGAAAATACTTCATAATACAGGTCAATTTTCACGGTAACAATATTTTTCGTCCTTCTAATTAACATATTTGAGTCATATAATCTGACTTTTAGAATAAGATCAAAGACGAAGTTGAAAAAATGACCCACCATAATTTTAATGTAAACAAGTAAGAAAGTGTTATAGTCGGTCAAGCCCGACAATACGATACCTAAGGTCAAAGGTGTTCTTTTTCCTGTATAAAGACAAATATTTGCTAAATTTTGTCATCATACAAACATATTCCCAAAACTTACACATTTAGGCTGTTTCCGCCATTTGGACTTATATGAGAGCTAGGGTCAAATGTGGACCGACTATTACGAAATTTGGCAAATTGATTACAATTGCTACAAAAATTATGTATGCAAAAAATAAACTTAAAATTGTCATTATCTTCGTATTTCGTATTATCTTCGAATTTGTATGGGAGCTATGGTCAAATGTGGACCGATTTCAACTAAATTTGGTACAGTGATTTAGGTTAATATAAGCAGTATTTATTTTAAATTTCATGAAAAATATTGATTTTTGTGGCCAATATATCAATTCCGGGAAGTGGGACCTATGGGAGGTACCAGAAATAATCCACCGATTTTGACGAATTTCAATAGCCATTGTCATATTATCAAAAAAAATGACCTGTGCTAAATTTCATCAGAATATCTTTAGAATTACGACCTGTAGTTTGATTACAAGGTTTACATGGAAGTCCAGCCAGCCAGACGGACGGACGGACATCGCTAAATCGACTCAGATAGTGATTCTAAGCCTATTGGTATACTAAAATATAGGTCTAAGACAAATATTTCTATGCGTTACATACATCAGCACAAACTTATAATACTTTCCACCTATGGTGGTGAAGGATATAAAAAGCCATAGCAATCAGATGCCTTCGTAAAGTCAGTAAATTTGAAATTAGCAAAGTTTTGAAAATTGTAATCTAAGTTCTGTTGTGACGTAATTTTCTTCTGAATATATATAGGAAATATACTGAAATTTGTGTCTGATTTGTGTCACTTCCGGAAGTCAGTCCTCTAGGTAAAACCTGAAGTAATGAATCGATTTCGGCTACTAACTCAGATATCTTTACCAAATTTAATCAAATAATCGAAATTTAAAACTACCCATATACTTTGATAACAATTTTACATTAATTGTAAGCTGTAGAGCTACAGAAATTGTAAAATCGGTTCAAAAATTGATTCTCAGTTTATTGGTCAAGTTAAAGGTGGGTCTTAAATTAATATTTTTACGCCTTACATACATCAGCATAAACATGAAATACTCTTTTCACCTACATTACAATTTAATATGAGCAGCTTTAAGTTTCAGTAAAAACTGAAGTTATCTGTTTAAAGTTTAAGCATAAGTCAAACATTTATGACCATTAATTCCAAAAAAACTTCCTACCCCAAACGAAACTTTAACAAAAACCATCTAGACACCCTTAGAAGGTTAAGTGTTTTCTCTCCACTATCAATTAAACTAACGACACATTTCAATTGTACAGAAAATTTAAGCCGCTTTGAAAAAAGAAATGTTTACAAAGCAGAGATACAGACTATATAGCCATATTTTTTTTCTTAAAGCCAAGTAAAGCATGTCATGTGTAAAACTACTATCAGAAAAAAAAAACATTTATTTATTTTGCTGCCTTTTTCCCAGAACTTCCTTTGGATAGCATCCAAAAATATTTGGTGTATTTGGGAAAAAAAGCGAAACATCAGTAGTCTCAGTTGGACCCTTAAAATGTGCGTTACAAAAATTTCTGTGTATTTCTAAGTTTTCCAAGTCTTTATTAATGAAGGATTCACTTGCTTTTTTTTGAGTATTTAAGGCCCTTTTCTAAACGGAAGTTCGTGTTCAAAATGTGAACGTGAGTGTAAGAGCGTGTGTTTGTGTATCAATTTCATTTATTTCCGTTAGATCCACAATCATTTTTGATTGTATTCAAGTGGGTACATGTGTGCTTGAGTGTGTGTGTGTGTCATTACTAGACTTTGCTTAGCTACAGATATTTTGAATTATGAGCTACTATTTGGATTGAAAAGATAATTTTTTTTCTTCTGTTTGAATGTCTGTTGGGAAATAGGGATACAACATGAGCATATTACTGAAAGACCAAAGACTAAATGGCGCTGTGTTGATTGTTTGTTGTCACAATAGTTTGAAACTAAAAGCCGATATTGTTGTTTTAGCTGTTTCCATAGTTGGCCTTTATGATTTTTCACAAACTCTCTTTACAGTCGACAGTTGGGTTTCCTTTTTGGAAAAAAAATCGGCTTCTTTGTACTAAAAATAGGTTTAAGGAGAAAAGGATTCTGTTTGATTTGTTTTAGAGTTAGATGTTAACAAAAAAAAACTTAACGCTTATGATGACTTTTCTACGCTTTTGTGTATTGATATTTCTGGCTACTGGGAATTTTAGTTGTTAAACAAATAATAGAAAAACATAAACTCTTTAAGAAGAAAAGTTAAAGCTTTGGCGGCTACTAGTCAGAGTTTAAGCCAAAAACTAGTAAAAATGTTTTAACCAAGTTATTGCTAAAATTCAAGTTTTTTTTCAGTTTTTGTGGCTTAAACTAAAAACGAAAGATAGCCAGAAAAAACATTACAAAATATACGGAAAATATCATAACATCCAACTCCTTTTTTCTTTATTGGGATGTTGTCATAGAAATTCATAAATTTTTGTTTTTTACTTTTTCTAAGTCGTTTTTTTTTCTTTTATACCATTGAAATAAAAGCAAGCAATCACTTGTAACTTTTTTTATCACTTTGGCTTGAGTTCAAAAATTATGGTTGGCTACCTAGTAACACAGATAAATAAGTGCGTACACAAATAATATTTTTTGCTCCAAAAAAAAAGAAAAACTTTACAAAACTCTTACATTTTCTAAACGCTTTTAGTCTTCATGGATCTTAGCCAAAGTTAAAGGAAATATTTTACAAAGTAAATTTTTTAAAGCCAACCATAATTTATGGATTCAAAGTTTTACCCAGAACCACAAACTAAAAAGATTTTTTTTTTAAATAAAATTTCTACTATGTAACATTTTTTTAAGCAATATTTTACTTTGTTATAAATGGGTCAAAAACTAACACTTTGTTTGATTTTTACAAGTTAAGACATTTAGATTTACAGAATTCAATCTTGAAAATACATTGGCAAGCAATTTGCATGCTGTGTAAAACAATTTGGTCGTTAACATAAACATATGCTTTTTCAAGAAGTTTTCTTTAGTTTTGTTAAATCATGACACATTTTTTGTGAGTAAATTCTACATGAAAGAAATATAGTATTTAAAATTTTTAAAAACAATGCCCAACATTTAAAGCCTCTACCCAAATCTGACAGAAAAAACTAATACTATAAAATTTTTCTATTAACAAAGGGATTGTTCTCAGTAAAATTTGTAGTTGTAAGCAAGATATTAATAGAAAATTTTTTAAGACCGAAAAATTTTCTATAGAAAATTTTTTAAAGAAAATTTTTTATATGGAAAATTTTTAAAGACCGAAAAATTTGCTATAGAAAAAATTTGAAGAATGATACATTTTTTTCGAGAAATATTTAAGAAATTATCGGAATATATCCTATTAACAAATGAGACCTTTTAAAAATTTTTCTATAAAAAAAATCAGAATTTTTGAAAAATTTCCTATAAAAGTAGGTAATTTTTGAAAAATTTCCTATAAAAGTAGGTAATTTTTGAAAATTTTCCTATAAAAGTAGGTAAGTTTTGAAAAATTTCCTATAAAAATAGGAAATTTTTGAAAAATTTATAGGAAATTTTTTAAAAATTTCCTATAAAAATGGAAAATTTTTGAAAAATTTCCTATAAAAATAGGAAAATTTTGAAAAATTTCCTATAAAAAGAAGGGACATTTTGAAAAATTTCCTATAAAAATAGGAAATTTTTGAAAAATTTGCTATAAAGATAGGAAATTTTTGAAAAATTTCCCAAAAAAATAGGAAATTTTTGAAAAATTTCCTATAAAATAGGAAATTTTTGAAAAATTTGCTATACAAATAGGAAATTTTTGAAAAATTTCCTATAAAAATAGGAAATTTTTGAAAAATTTCCTATAAAAATAGGAAATTTTTGAAAAATTTCCTATAAAAATAGGAAATTTTTGAAAAATTTCCTATAAAAATAGGAAATTTTTGAAAAATTTCCTATAAAAATAGGAAATTTTTGAAAAATTTCCTATAAAAATAGGAAATTTTTGAAAAATTTCCTATAAAAATAGGAAATTTTTGAAAAATTTCCTATAAAAATAGGAAATTTTTGAAAAATTTCCTATAAATATAGGAAATTTTTGAAAAATTTCCTATAAAAATAGGAAATTTTTGAAAAATTTCCTATAAAAATAGGAAATTTTTGAAAAATTTCCTATAAAAATAGGAAATTTTTGAAAAATTTCCTATAAAAATAGGAAATTTTTGAAAAATTTCCTATAAAAATAGGAAATTTTTGAAAAATTTCCTATAAAAATAGGAAATTTTTGAAAAATTTCCTATAAAAATAGGAAATTTTTGAAAAATTTCCTATAGAAAAATAAAATATTTTTGAAAAATTTCCTATGAAAAAATAAGAAATTTTTGAAAAATTTCCTACAAAAAATAAAAAATTTCCAATAGAAAAATAAGAAATTTTTGAAAAAATTCCTATTAAAACATAAGACATTTTTGAAAAAAATTCCAATAGAAAAATAAGAAATTTTTAAAAAATTTGCTATAAAAATAAAGAATTTTCTATAAGAAATTTTTAAAAAATTGCCGATTAAAAAAGAAGAAATTTTTGAAAAATTCTTATAGAAAAAGAAGACTTTTCTGAAAAATTTTCTATAGAAAAATAAAAAAATTCCTATTAAAAAGTAGGAAATTTTTGAAAAATTTCCTGTAGAAAAATAAGAAATTTTTTAAAAGTTTTCTATAGAAAATTAATAAATTTTTCAAAAATTTCCTATAGAAAAATATATTTGCCAAAATTGCTTATTTTTTTATAGGAAATTTTTGAAAAATTTATTAATTTTCTATAGAAAACTTTTAAAAAATTTCTTATTTTTCTACAGGAAATTTTTCAAAAATTTCCTACTTTTTAATAGGAATTTTTTCAATTTTTTTTTATTTTTCTATAGGAAATTTTTCAGAAAAGTCTTCTTTTTCTATAAGAATTTTTCAAAAATTTCTTCTTTTTTAATAGGCAATTTTCTAAAAATTTCTTATAGAAAATTTTTTATTTTTATAGCAAATTTTTTAAAAATTTCTTATTTTTCTATTGAAATTTTTTCAAAAATGTCTTATGTTTTAAAAGGAATTTTTCGAAAATTTCTTATTTTTCTATAGGAAATTTTTTATTTTTCTGTAGGAAATTTTTCAAAAATTTCTTATTTTTTATAGGAAATTTTTCAAAAATTTCTTATTTTTCTATAGAAAATTTTTCAAAAATTTCTTATTTTTCTATAGGAAATTTTTCAAAAATTTCTTATTTTTCTATAGGAAATTTTTCAAAAATTTTCTTATTTATTTTTCTATAGAAAATTTTTAAAAATTTCTTATATTTTAAAAATTTAAGTTTCTTATTTTTCGATAGAAAATTTTTTTTAAATTTTATAATTTTTTAAAAAATTCTGTAAAGAAATTTGCAAAAATTGCTTATTTTTCTATAGGAAATTTTTGAAAAATTTATTAATTTTCTATAGAAAACTTTTAAAAAATTTCTTATTTTTCTACAGGAAATTTTTCAAAAATTTCCTACTTTTTAATAGGAATTTTTTTATTTTTCTATAGAAAATTTTTCAGAAAAGTCTTCTTTTTCTATAAGAATTTTTCAAAAATTTCTTCTTTTTTAATCGGCAATTTTTTAAAAATTTCTTATAGAAAATTCTTTATTTTTATAGCAAATTTTTTAAAAATTTCTTATTTTTCTATTGGAATTTTTTTCAAAAATGTCTTATGTTTTAATAGGAATTTTTTCAAAAATTTCTTATTTTTCTATTGGAAATTTTTTATTTTTTGTAGGAAATTTTTCAAAAATTTCTTATTTTTTCATAGGAAATTTTTCAAAAATATTTTATTTTTCTATAGGAAATTTTTCAAAAATTTCCTATTTTTTATAGGAAATTTTTCAAAAATTTCCTATTTTTATAGGAAATTTTTCAAAAATTTCCTATTTTTATAGGAAATTTTTCAAAAATTTCCTATTTTTATAGGAAATTTTTCAAAAATTTCCTATTTTTATAGGAAATTTTTCAAAAATTTCCTATTTTTATAGGAAATTTTTCAAAAATTTCCTATTTTTATAGGAAATTTTTCAAAAATTTCCTATTTTTATAGGAAATTTTTCAAAAATTTCCTATTTTTATAGGAAATTTTTCAAAAATTTCCTATTTTTATAGGAAATTTTTCAAAAATTTCCTATTTTTATAGGAAATTTTTCAAAAATTTCCTATTTTTATAGGAAATTTTTCAAAAATTTCCTATTTTTATAGGAAATTTTTCAAAAATTTCCTATTTTTATAGGAAATTTTTCAAAAATTTCCTATTTTTATAGGAAATTTTTCAAAAATTTCCTATTTTTATAGGAAATTTTTGAAAAATTTCCTATAAAAATAGGAAATTTTTGAAAAATTTCCTATAAAAATAGGAAATTTTTGAAAAATTTCCTATAAAAATAGGAAATTTTTGAAAAATTTCCTATAAAAATAGGAAATTTTTGAAAAATTTCCTATAAAAATAGGAAATTTTTGAAAAATTTCCTACAGAAAAATAAAAAATTTCCTATAGAAAAATAAGAAATTTTCGAAAAATTCCTTTTAAAACATAAGACATTTTTGAAAAAATTTCAATAGAAAAATAAGAAATTTTTAAAAAATTTGCTATAAAAATAAAAAATTTTCTATAAGAAATTTTTAGAAAATTGCCTATTAAAAAAGAAGAAATTTTTGAAAAATTCTTATAGAAAAAGAAGACTTTTCTGAAAAATTTCCTATAGAAAAATAAAAAAAAATTGAAAAAATTCCTATTAAAAAGTAGGAAATTTTTGAAAAATTTCCTGTAGAAAAATAAGAAATTTTTTAAAAGTTTTCTATAGAAAATTAATAAATTTTTCAAAAATTTCCTGTAAAAAAATAAGCAATTTTGGCAAATTTTTTTAGAGAATTTTTTAAAAAATTCTTTTTAAAAAATTATAAAATTTTAAAAAATTTTCTATCAAAAAATAAGAAATTTAAATTTTTAAAATATAAGAAATTTTTAAAAATTTTCTATAGAGAAAAATTTTAAAATCTCCTATAGAAGAATATAAAATTGTAAAAAAAATCTTTAAAAATAAAAAAATTTTCTATTAAAATAAGAAATTTTTGAAAAATTTCCTATAAAAAAAATAGAAAAATAATAATAATATTCGCAATATGAATATACAATTTTTGCTGTTAGTATAGAAAATTTTGTAAAAAAAAAAATTTTACAGAAAATTTCCAATAAAAAATTTTGTACAGAAAATTTTCCAATGTAAAATTTTTTACAGGAAATTTTCAATATAAAATTGTTTTAAGAAAATTTTCAATATAAATTTTTTGTAGAAGATTTTAAGTAAAAAGCTATTTAAAGAAAATTTTGAAAAGAAAATTTTTTATTGAAAATTTTCGTTATAAAATCTATTATAAAAGTTTTTAATAGAATTTTTTTTTGTAAAATATATTCAATATAAAAGTTTTGATACAAAATTTGCAAAATTTTCAATATAAAAATGCTTTTAAGAAAATTTTCAATATCAAAGTTTGTATAGAAATTTTTCGATATAAAAAATTTTAAATATAATTGTTTTTTTGTAGAATATTTTCACTATAAAATTTTTTATACAAAATTTCAATATAAAAATTCTTTTAATAAAATTTTCAATATAAATTTTTTTAAAGAAAATTTTCTTATATACAATTTTTTATATAAAAATTTTTGATATAAAATTTTTTATCCAAAAATTTCAATATAAATTTGTATAAACAAAAGTTTCAGTATAAAATTTTATACACAAAAATTTTCAATTTAAATTTCTTATCGAAAATTTTTTTAATTAATGAACCAGAACAATTTTCTATAGAGTAATTTTCAATTACAAAAAATTCTATAGGAAGACAAATTTTTTGGACAGAAAAATTTCGAAAATTTTTTTAATGTATTTTTGGAGTTGAAAAATTTTAAATATTTTTCTAAAGAACAATTTTTACACTGAAAATTTTGCAAAGAAACATTTTTTATTGTGAAAATATTCTACAGAAAATGTTAACGGACTGCAATATTTTCATAAGCAAGATTTTGCGGACTTAAGATTTCCTATAGAAACATTTTTCAGATTTTCAAGCAAAAATTTCAGAGACCAAAAAATTTGTTATGAAATTTTTGAGATGAGAGAAAATTTTTTATAGAAATCTGTAGATACTTTTTGAGGAAAACATTATATACAAAAATATTTTAAGAATCAAAAATTCTATATACCACGATCCTCTATAATTGCGTATGAAGTAGACATATCCTATATACATTTTTTCAGGTGACAAATATTAGATCGATTTTTTTCCAAAAATATTATTAAATATAATTACGAAACATTTTCAAAATAAACATTTACGGATTTTTACAGAATTGACCATATATCAAATAAATTTTGTTTAGAACAATCAAATTTGTATAAAATTACACACAAGTAAAATATTTTCTATACAGACCAAAAACATTTCTTTTAAAATTTTTTAAAAATTTTGCAAAAACCTTAAGTATTTTGAAGAAAATTTGTAAAAATAAAAGATTTAAAATAATAAGAGATAACAAATTTTGTACATATATTTTTGAGACCTAAAAATTTCTATACAATTTATTTTTTACCAAATATTTTTTATACAACTTTGGAAGACCCTAAATAATAATATAATGCCAAAATCTTGTTTAAGAATGAATATTAGTCTTAAAATTTTTCATTAAAGACTAAAAATTTTATATGGATTGATAAAAGACATATGACTTCTTTACAAGTGTAGGGCATAGCAAACACAGAAACCTAATGCCACAAGTAATAAACACTCAAAATGTCATTGGACCATGTGGCAACTTGACTACATTTAAACAGACGTCACCAGGGAATACTTGTAGTTTTCTAGTCTTTAGATGAATATGAATGAGTGAAATGCATGTGAGTGTGTATGAGTTTCAATACTTGTGTTTGTTTTTAAAATTTTTCATATTTTCTTTTTTTTCTGACATCTAAAGCACCACTTAGTGACAATAATGACGGTGAAATTGTTTAAACATTAAGATTATTATAAGAGTTTCAGAACTTGTGTTTGTATGTGTGCGTGGAAATGAATGAGTGTGTATATCATTTCTATTTATAAAAGGTTGCATTTCATTTATTTTCCTACACTATCTGAATGTATGTGTGATAATTTATGCAAAATTTGACATACATAGACATGTTGACACACACACACACACACACACACACACACACATACACACATATGTACATATGTATCATCTAAAACATTTGATGTGTTTTTAAAATAAAATTTATATGAACTTGTATAGAAATTTCTGCATATTTATAAAATATAACTCAAATTTAATAGGGCTTAAATAATTTGTTTTGATTAAAATACTTGACAAAATATATACATTTTATATCTAAATACATATTTTTCTTATTATTTGGATATAAAGTCAAAATGTTTTTATTTCGGTTAAGAAAACTTGAAAGTAATTCACAATTCCCTTGATTGAATTTTCTAATATATTTTAAAGAGAATGTAATTTTATGACATGACAATATAAAATTATGCTTTTTTATGTATGAGTCTCTAGAGTTTTTTGTCATAAATAAGACATACATTTTATCTACAATCACAACTTACTTATTGAGACCAAAAAACTTTCTATTGAAAATTAAAAAAACCGAAAAGTTTTTAAATAAAATTATTCCTCTAAAGGCAGTTTTTAAGACCGAAAAATTTTCTTTCGACAATTTTTAAGATCTAAAAATTTTTATAGAAAATTTCTAAGACCGAAAAATTTTTTAAAGAAAGCTTTTAAGACCAAAAAATTTTGTAGTGAAAATTTTTAAGACCGAAAAATTTTTTAAAGGAAATTTTTATGACCGAAAAATTTTCTAAAAAAAATTTTTGGAACGAAAAATTTTTAATAGAAATTTTTTAGATCGAAAAATTTTCTATAGAAATTTTTTAGATCGAAAAATTTTCTATAGAAATTTTTTAAATCAAAAAATTTTCTATAGAAATTTTTTAGATCGAAAAATTTTCTATAGAAATTTTTTAGACCGAAAAATTTTAAATAGAAATTTGTTAGACCGAAACATTTTTTAAAAAAAGTCTTAAGACAGAAAAATTTTCTTTTGACATATTTTTCACACCGAAAAGTTTTCTTTGCAAAATTTTTTAAGACCAAAAAATTTTCTGTAGCAAATTTTTAACACCGAAAAATTATCTGTAAAAAAATTTTTTAGAACCTAAAACTTTTTTTAGAATATTTTTTAAGAGCAAAAATTTTTCTCTAGAGGATTTTTTAAGACTAAAAAATTTTCTAGAAAAAAAGTTTTGGTCTTAAAAATTTTCTATAGAAAATTTTTCGGTCTTAAAAATTTTCTATAGAAAATTTTTCGGTCTTAAAAATTTTCTATAGAAAATTTTTCGGTCTTAAAAATTTTCTACAGAAAATTTTTCGGTCTTAAAAATTTTCTATAGAAAATTTTTCGGTCTTAAAAATTTTCTATCGAATATTTTTCGTTCTTTAAAATTTTCTGTCAACAATTTTTCGGTCTTAAAAATTTTCTATAGAAAATTTTTTGGTCTTAAAAATTTTCTATAGAAAATTTTTCGATCTTAAAAATTTTCTATAGAAAATTTTTCGGTCTTAAAAATTTTCTATAGAAAATTTTTCGGTCTTAAAAATTTTCTATAGAAAATTTTTGGGTCTTAAATTTTTTCTGTTAAAATTTTTCATAGAAAATTTTTCTGAACAAAATTTTCCATAGAAAATTTTTCTGAACAAAATTTTCCATAGAAAATTTTTCTGTAGACAATTTTTCGGTCTTAAAAATTTTTCTATATTTTTAAAATTTTTTGACTTTAAAAAATTTTCTATAGAAAATTTTTCGATCTTAAAAAATTTTCTATAGAAAATTTTTCGATCTTAAAAATGTTTGTGTAGAAAATTTTTCGGTCTTAAAAAATTTTCTGTGGATTATTTTTCGATCTTAAAAATTTTTCTGTGGATAATTTTTCGATCTTAAAAATTTTTCTATTAAACAGTTTTCGGTCATAAAAATGTTTCTTTAGCAAATTGTTTGGTCTTAAAAATTTAAAGAAAATTTTCGGTCTTAAACATTTTTCTGTAGAAAACTTTCTTTATTACAAAAAACTTAATTTGAAGACCATAATTTTTCTAGAGCAAATATTCAATTAAATTGATTTAGTGTTCAAAATCTTTATCTTTTATTCTAAGAAAACTTTAAATGAGTCCCTCATTAATCACCCTAACATATATTTATAACTTTTTCTTTGGTCTACCATAAATATCTTCAAATAACTAATTTCAAATAAAAAAAACAATTCTCTATATATGAGTTAAAACCAAAAGCAATTTTAAGTAATCGTCTCACGTTCTAACTACCACGAAAAAGGTCCCTTAACAAATATTAGCTATTACCAAAAGAAGAAGGGAAAAAAACCAAAAGGTTTCGGGCCTTCCAAAAGAACAACATTTAAAGTAATAAAGATAAAAATAAGGCCAATTATTTATTTCCTACTGATATATTTATGAAAAATGGCAGGCATTACCACATCGAAAGTATAGGAAAACAATTTGCCGTATCAAGGGAAACAACAAAATCTTTTAAAACATATGTTAAAGTTGAATACCTGCAAATATTGAGGTATTTATGAATTTAGTGCTATGAAATAGATAAAGTATTTATGTTGGTGTGAGCATTTTTAAAAGGATTTTAAATTTAGGGAAGTCTTATTTGTGTTTCTGTGGCTTTTGGTTATTAGCAAAATTTAAATTTCTATTCAGTTGAATATTCTTGTATTATTTGCATCACAAATAACTACTTTAAATATCTGCTGATTCTATTGAATTAATCCAATTTCTTATATAAGGGAATGCATGTTTTTATTGGGAAAGTTAATACCGTTAAATCTTGTTTATCAGTTTAACGTTATAAACAAATAAACCTATACATTAAGAAGAAGCGCTACCGGTTGGCTTTAACTCTTTCACGACGAAGGGAAAGAATATCATAATAACATAAATAAAATATGTAAAGTATTATAACACTACTTCACAAAATGAAACTGTTGCATTACAATTGGCGACCACTATATTTTTTATTTGTTGTGGTCTTCTTATTAAAAAAATCTGTCGGGATTTAAAATTCTATGGATGAATTAGTTTTTAATTAATTTTAATTTTATCATATCTTTGAAACGGATTGTTCGGTTTTGTTGAAAATTACAGAATAGGATAACAAATAAAAATATATTTAAGTGCCATTAAGAGAATTTTTGATATGATTAACAAATTCGGAGTTATTTGCACTTCATTGTATTTTTTAAATTCAAATTTTTTTTATTTTTAAAAATTCATAAAAAATCGAAAATGAAGAAATATACCATTTTTATCATGTGGTCACAAAACTGTAAATGTTTCAAATAAAATAAACCTCATTTCCTGAAAGTCCATTCAGAAATAGTGATTTTGTCAATTAAAAAGTAAATGAAGTGAGTAGCAATGCCAAGTCTCATTAAAGTATTTTGAAAATTGTAATTGGGTATTTTCACTTTATTGTCCATAAAACCGTATATTTCTACCGAATAAAGTTTTGGGTTTTTCTAATATTTATAGTTTTAAGGCCATGAAACACAAAAAGTAAGTTTTTGAAATATTCGTTTTTTTATGAATTTTTGAAAAAAAGTCGATTTTGCAAAAAAAAATACATTTTTATATAAAAAACTCCACAACCGTTGATCATATGTAAAAATAGTCTTTTCAGGACTCAAAGAAAATTTTGTGCTTAATTCGCCCATGTTTCCTTGAACGAATTCAGATAAGCCATTCCTAAGAAATGATAAAATAAATGGAACGACCTCTATGAAAATCCGTAATTTAAAAAAAAAAAAATTTAAGAACAATCGTATCCATAGAATTTTTAAATTTGAATGTTTTTGTACTTATGGGTTCATAATACATCGAAAATAAATAGTTAAACTTCAAAGCAATTTCTCTTGTTGACCAGTGTAACTTTTTATGTAATTTTACTAAGTTTTAAGTGACTTATTTTGTTTATTTGCTTTGTCTTAACAATATTATTCTACCAAACAGAATATGGTAGACATGTTATACATCAGAGGAAAGGAAATTTTAAATACTTCTTAGCAAGATTAAACATTTTTCACAATTAGGAAATTGGTTTAAGACTTTTGTCAAGAAAGTGCAACAACAATAAATTTACATAATTTTTGAATATCACTTTGTAATTTTTTGCAAAAATCTCTCAAACTAAACTAAAATGGTTTTTGATAACTGTATATACCAATATCTTAGAAATTCAGAAATATAAATTTCAGAACTAGTTCTGAAATTTGAGTCAATACTTTTGAATACAGAAGAGTACGCTTTTCGAAATTAGAGTTTTTTTTTAGAAAAACGAGCCCCGTGACCCTGTTTATGGCCGAACCCAATCAAATTTTTGCACAGACCTTACGAATATTATACTTAATATAATATAATTTAAAAATGTATTCAAATTCTTAATCAAATTTTTTTACAGACACAAAAAACTCAGGTTTTGTCCAAAAATTACTGATTTGCGACAATCGCTGATTGTAGGGTGCATTTTCCAAATTATTCAAAATATAATTTACACACATTGCTGAAGCCTAGTCTTACAGAAAATGTTAAAAAAAAATTAGTTTTTTGAAAAAAAATTCTAATATATAAAAAAACAAATAAGAAAGTGCTATAGTCGGTCAAGACAGACCATACGATGCCCTTTAACACTAATGTCAAAGGTTTAATTTTTCTGTATAAAGACAAATAATTGCTAAATTTTGAAATCAAAAAACATTTTCTAAAAACATATATATTTAAGCTGTATCCGTCATTTTGACTTATATTAGAGCTAGGGTCAAATGTGGACCGAATATCTCGAAATTTAGAAAATTGATTACAGTTTTTCACAATAATTCTTTATGCAAAAATATAATTTAATTAAAAGTTTTTAAATTCATAAAAATATTTTGTTACAGATATAAGAAACTCAGGTTGTGTCCAAAAATTGCTAGTTATCGACCACCGCTGGATGTAGGGTGCATGTCCAAAATTGTTCAAAATATAATTTACTCGCATCCCTGAAGCCTAGTCTTATAGAAAATGTTAAAAAAAATTAGTTTTTTGAAAAAAATTTTCTAAAATATAGAAAAACAAATAAGAAAGTGCTATAGTCGGCCAAGCCCGACCATACGATGCCTTTCACCACTAAGGTCAAAGTTGTTCTTTTTCCTGTATAAAGACAAATAATTGATAATTTTTGCCATAATACAAACATTTTCTCAAAACTTATATATTTAAGCTGTTTCCGTCATTTGGACTTATATGAGAGCTAGGGTCAAATGTGAACTCGAAATTTATCATATTGATTACAGTTGTTACAAAAACTATGTATGCAAAAAATAAACTGAAATTCTTATTATCTTCAGATCTACGAGCGTTTTAGTGATTTTAGTCTCATTTAGTGCGTTTTGAAAGAAGAGTTTGTATGGGAGATACGGTCAAATGTGAACCGACTTCAACGAAACTTCCCGGAATTAATATATTGGCCACAAATATCAATATTTTTTCATGAAATTTAAAACAAATAATCCTTATATAAACCTAAATCACTGTATCAGTGATTCAGGTTTATATAAGGATTATTTGTTTTAAATTTCATGAAAAAATATTGATATTTGTGGCCAGTGGGATCTATGGGAGGTTTTGATTTTGGCGAAATTCATCAGCCATAGTCTTAACATCATAAAATTGATCTTTGCCAAATTTCATAAAATTATCTTTAGAATTGCGACCTGTACTTTGATTACATGGTTTAAATGGGGGTCCAGCCAGCCGCCCAGCCAGACGGAAGGACGGACTTCGCTAAATCTACTCAGAATGTGATTCTAAGCCTATAAGTATACCAAAAAATGGTCTAAGATAAATATTTCTATGCATTACATGCATCAGCACAAACTTATACCATCCTTTCCACCTATGGTGGTGAAGGATATAAATACAAAAGAACGTTTTTCCTGTAAATGTAATGTAAATTCCTTACTGTTACTAATAAACTCTGCGCCCAATCCTTTATTAGTTGAATAACTCCAAAATAGATTCAAAAGAACTGGCACAAGCAACATTTCAGCTCTTATAATTCTTGTGGTCTTTAAAGGGTTAAAGAACATATATTTGTGCTTTAAGACTCTATTATTTTCATAATTTTCATACAAGGCCACACACATACAAACACAAGCAAAAATATGTTAATTCTTAAAGGCACATTCTAAGGGATATGCCACCAACCATTTACATATTTATTTACATGAGAAAGTGTTGGCCTAGACACACATGAATGAACTCTAAGCAAAAAATATATTTCCTCTATAAAAAATGCCATTTCTTACTAAAGCTTTGTTTGCTATGCGCTATGAAAATGAAAATAAAACGGAAAAAAACTGGGAAAATATATGCGGAAAATCCTTTTTGCATAACTCATCATCTATTGTCTGTGTGAGTTAAAGCAGAAGAAAACCTTTAAATTTTTCATAGATATCTTGGCTTACAGCTGACAACATTAATTTTTATTTTATATTTTTATTATATAGATGTTACAGAAAATTCAGAAGTTTATATTCTGAAAAAAAAAATAGAACAAAAAACATTTCAAGTGTCTTTAAAGTCATAATATACTTAAAGTGTTTTCTTAGCAATTTCTTAAAAAAAATACATATACTTCATTTGACATTATAATTTGCTGCTAAAGTCTTCTTTATATTCCTACCAAATGTTTGTTCAACAAAATTTCTTTATATTTAAAGTAAATATTGTAGTATAACTTCCTATTTTAAATAGCTTCTGTTGACTTAAATAAAAATTTGTTTTTATTTTTCTTTTCCAACATTTTGTGGTTTTAAGCCAACCTCAACCCATTTGATTTCACTTAATATTTTCAATGAGCTATTTTTCGACTTCCTTGTTCGAACGTTATTTTTTGCTAAACTTACAATGTCTTTATGAAATCTTAAAAAAAAGAAATAACCATTTTCTTAGATAACTATTTGTTTTTTCTCTGTCACGGCATTTGAGATAAAAATAAAAAAAAACTAAGAATCAACGAAAATAACCATTTAGGGATAAAGAACTGCTAGATCAACGGGCGGTTATTATAAAGAAAAACTTAAAACTTTATTGTCTACAAATTGCTGATAAGCTCAGTGGCAAACAAAGTCGTTAACAGTTTAAAATCCCTTGTATAAGGTAATTTTTGTAATTGTCTTACAACATTAACAAAAAAGCAAATTGCATCAGAAGCATTTAAAGAGCTTTAAACCTTAAATCGCTTTATCAGAAAATGATAAACAAAGAAAATTACTTACTTATATTTAAGACTTTTGTGTATCAAAAAGCTTACCTGGAATGAGATATAAAAGGAAATAATTATTTATTAGAAACAAGTTTTCAACATAAAATAAAAGAAAAATAATATATAATAATAACAATAAATAACTACTAAGTGTTATCGATTTGAAACTCTACTATACCAGGAAGAGGTATTATAGGTTTGTGCATATCATTTAGAAATACTGATATAGAAAGATTCAAATTTCATTATGAGAATCGAATCAGAATCACCTTTTTATTCTATTCTACGAGGTTCAACCTGACAAGTTAAGGTAGTACTTTAAATCTTATCGAGATAGCTAAGTCTCTAAAGATATAAAATTTTTAAGCGATATTTTTTTTAAGACCGAATATCAAAAACAAAAACTAAAATCGAAAATTTTCTATCAAAATTTTTAAGTGTAAAATTTTCTGTAAAAACCAGAAAATAAGAATAAAATTTGCAAAAAATACCAAAAATTTTTTTATAAAAAAATTTAGACCGAAAATTTTCTATAAAAAATTTTAGACCGAAAATTTTCTATAAAAAATTTAAGACCGAAAATTTTCTATAAAAAATTTTCGACCAAAAATTTTCTATAAAAAATTTTCGACCGAAAATTTTCTATAAAAAATTTTCCACCGAAAATTTTCTATAAAAAATTTTCGACCGAAAATTTTCTATAAAAAATTTTCGACCGAAAATTTTCTAAAAAAAATTTTCGACCGAAAATTTTCTATATAAAATTTTTGACCGAAAATTTTCCACAAAAAATTTTAGACCGAAAATTGTCTATAAAAAATTTTTGATCAAAAATTTTCCACAAAAAATTTTAGACCGAAAATTTTCCACAAAAAATTTTAGACCGAAAATTTTCTATAAAAATTTTTTGACCGAAAATTTTAAACAAAAAATTTTAGAAAGAAATTTTTCTATAAAAAATTTTACACCGAAAATTTTCCATCAAAAATTTTAGACTCAAAATTTTCTATAAAAAATTTTAGACCGAAAATTTTCTACAAGAAATTTAACACCGAAAATTTTCTATAAAAAATTTAAGACCGAAAATTTTCTATAAAAAATTTTACACCGAAAATTTTCTATACAAAATTTTAGACCCAAAATTTTTTATAAAAAATTTTAGACCGAAAATTTTCTACAAAAAATTTTACACCGAAAATTTTCTACAAAAAATTTTACACCGAAAATTTTCTATAAAAAATTTTAGACCGAAAATTTTCCACAAAAAATGTTAGACCGAAAATTTTCCACAAAAAATGTTAGCCGGAAAATTTTGTATAAAAAATTTTAGACCGAAAATTTTCCACAAAAAATTTTAGACCGAAAATTTTTCACAAAAAATTTTAGACCGAAAATTTTCTATAAAAAATTTTAGACCGATAATTTTCTATAAAAAATTTTTGACCCAAAAAATATTTAGACCAAATTTTTTTCATAATTTTTTTTATATACAAAATTTTAGAGTGATAATTTTTTGTAAAAAATTTTAGAGCGAAAATTTTTTAAAAAAAATTTTAGAGCGAAAATTTTCTATAAAAAATTTTAGACTGACAATTTTTTAGAAAAATTTTATACCGAATATTTTCTTTAATTTTGTTTATATAAAGTTTTCTATAAAATATTTTTAGACGTAAAATTTTATGAAAAAATTTGTAGGACCGAAAATTTTCTAAAAAAAATGTTACACCAACAATTTTCTATAACATATGATCATAAATTTTTTATAAAAAATTTTACATTGTAAATTTTCTTAAAAAAAATTTCGAGCGAAAATTTTCTATAAAAAGTTTTAGAACAAAAATTTTCTATAAAAAATTTTAGACCGAAAATTTTCTATAATTTTTTTTTTTATATATAAAGTTTTGTATAAAATATGCTTAGACGTAAAATTTTCTATAAAAAATTTTAGACCGAAAATTTTGTATAAAAAATTTTTAAACCAAATATAAAATTTTAAGATCGAAAATTTTGTACAAAAAATATTTGGAATAATAATTTCTTATAATAAATACTAAAAAAGAAAATGTTATATTTATACAAAAATGTTTGACAGAAAATTTTTGATAAAAAATTTTAGAACAAAAATTTTCTATAAAAAATTTTAGACCGAAAATTTTCTATAAGAAATTTTAGACCGAAAATTTTCTATAAAAATTTTAGACCGAAAATTTTCTACAAAAAATTTTAGACCGAAAATTTTCTACAAACAATTTTAGACCGAAAATTTTCTACAAAAAATTTTAGACCGAAAGTTTTCTACAAAAAATTTTAGACCGAAAATTTTCTATAAAAAACTTTAGAACGAAAATTTTCCATAAAAAATTTTAGACCGAAAATTTTCTATAAAAAATTTTTAGACCGAAAATTTTCTATAAAAATTTTAAGACCGAAAATTTTCTATAAAAAATTTTAAGACCGAAAATTTTCTATAAAAAATTTTAAGACCGAAAATTTTCTATAAAAAATTTTAAGACCGAAAATTTTCTATAAAAAAATTTAGACCGAATATTTTATATAAGAGAAATTTCTTATTAAAAAAAGACTAAAAATTTTCTATCAAAAAATTTATATGTCAAGAATTTTCTAATTAAATTTTAAAAAATTTCGACAAAAAACATTAAAAAAATTTGAGATTCAAATTTTCTATAAAAAATTTTAAGACCAAAAATTAAAGAAACAAAATATTAGGAGAGAAATTTTAAAAGAACTTTTAGAAAATTTTCTATAAAAAGTTTTTGGACCGAAAATTTTCTATAAAAAATGTTTGGAGCCAAATTTCTCTATAAAAAATGTTTAGATAAAATTTTTGGTTTTAGAATTTTTTCAAAAAAATTTTCGTTCTAAAAATGTTTTCTATAAAAAAAGTTTAGACCAAAAATTTTTCTAAAAAAAAAAAATTTCTATAAAAAATTCTTAGACCGAAAATTTTCTTTGAAAAATTTTTAGACGGAAAATTTTCTTTGAAATCTTAAGATCAAAATTTCTCTGCAAAAAATTTATAGTGAAATGTGTCTATTAATAATGTTTTTCTATTAAAAAATTTAAAACTAAATAATTTTTGGACCGAAAATTTTGTGAAAAAAATTCTGGATCAGGAATTTTCTATTTTGAATTTTAATGATAAATTAAATTGTTTGTCTCATCCAAAAATTGGTATATATCCTACCGGATGGACTTAATTTTATTACAACTCATTTTACAACAATCACAAGTACAAGCACGCTTTGGCATGAAGTGGCTTATTTAAGGATATTTCATGAAATGATGAAAAAACTTTTTTGTTTCATCGAAAGCAGCATAAAAATTAATTACTCTCGCATGTCTTACAGTCTTCAAATGTCAAATTTGGAAAACAAAAATAAACTTCTTTCTGACAAGACATATCAATAGGGCTTTGTTTAAGGTTATTTAGCTTGAAGTGTTACAAATAAATAAGAAAAAAGGATATGATGGTATTGCTTTATGTTTTTTCATGTTACCGTTAAGAAGTTTTTGCACATTTCTTAACTTTTACTGACAGTTGTAATCTAAAGTAACCATCTCTACGCTTTGTCATGAGTTTGTTTTCATATTTTCTTGATTCTTTCAAGTTTTTTTTTTTTTTTTTTGTTATATTTGTGACAACATATGAGTTAAAACGAAGTGGGTCTGAACAGATGTATTGAGCGATATATATTATCTTGAATTTATTTTGAGTGTAGCCTCGTAAAAATATTCATTACTTGCCAACGGTACAGGTCCTTTGAAAGTTTTTATCAGCTAAACCCTATAAAAGTTTGTGAGTATAAAATACTGTTATACTATTTCCTGCTATACTTCCTTTTGCTTAAGCAAGGATCATATAAATACATATTTACTACATGCTTAATGCCTAAAGGTCTTTTCTTTTCGAGTTTATTAAAAAAATTCTCAAATACTCAAAGAATTTTGCATGCGCATACACATATATATTTACATGTGTATCTGTATAGTTATAACACATACATCTGTCATCTTTATAAACATGCATAAAAATGAGCTGGTATAATAAAAATATCCATCGTTGTCTGTAAAAGCTGAAGTGTTATAACGGAGTAGTAGAGCATGTTTTCAACAATGGTTTTTCTTAATCATCTTGAACTTCTGCCATCTTTACACTCAGTCACTCATCCCTAACTACAAACTTTAAAGAATATGGCTTCAAAAAGGATACGGCAAATAAAACTTTGAAAAGAACATGGGATGAATCAAAAGCCAAAACATCACGTGAACGTCATTTTGTTTTATGTTTTAATTGAATGGCTGTTAGACGCACTATACTGAAGAAGCTGTTAAAAGTCATCGATGAAAAACGATAATAATTGCATCAATATGCACTCATAATCAATTTTATGAAAATGATATTACGTTGCAAGTAACTACTTGAAAGGGAAAAATGAACATAAATAATTGATAAGATTAGAAAAATGAAAAAATTTTACAAAATAATAGAAGCAGAAAAACGTTAATAGGTAGCTAAGGATATTAGCAAGAACAATAGAGTAATGATAGCAAGAAAAAGACATTGGAAATGAGAAGTTTATAAAAAATTCTTTGAAGTTTTTTAGTGTTAGCATTACTATAACTGTTATCCATTTTTATTGATTTTTTTTCAGGATAATATTTTGAATAGAAAATTTTCGGTTTGAAACTTTTTCTATAAAGAGTGCTCTAAATAAAATTTGTAGTTGGATTTTCTTAAATAAAAATCAAACCTTTTTATATAAAAACTCTACAAAATACGCAAATATAATGACATATTATACAAAATCATTTAGCATTAAAATGTTTACTTAGTACTCGGGTTTTGCAAAATTATCTACTTTTTTCGGAAACCCTCCCATTAAAGATTTTACAGTTGCTTCTGATACCTTTTTGGAGCATGTGTTCCACCTGCGCTTAAAATCGGACATGTTCTTGGAAATCTTTCCTGTGTTCTTCAATTCCTTTTTTACCAGAGCCCAATACCTTTCCACAGGCCGAAGTTCTGGACAGTTAGGTGGATTTGCCTCTCGTGGTACAAAAATGACATTATTCTTTGAGTACCACTCAAGTGCCTTTTTTCCATAATGGCATGATGCCAAATCGGACCAAAAAAATGTAGTCACTCTGTGCTCTCTTAAAAAGGGTAACAACCGTTTTTGTAGGCACTCCTTTATATAAATTTCTGTGTTTATTGTGCCAGATGCCACAAATACTTTACTTCTTTTGCCACAACTGCATATAGCTTGACACACGTGAAACTTCTTAGGGAATTTTGTTTGTTTTTTTGTGCGAAACTCTTGCCGAACATTGCCCCGTTTATCAGCAACATAAAAATCTTGACCAGGAAGTTGAGAAAAGTCTGCCAGTACGTATGTTTCATCATCCATCACACAACAGGTGTATTTTTTTATAAAATCAGACTTCAATTTTTTTGCTTCTAAGTTCTTTATAGCATTGCGATCTGGAACCTTTTGGACTTTGTATGTCTTCAGTCCAGCATAAGCTTTGACTCTATGTGCAAAATTCGTAGAACATTTCACCGTACGAGCTGCTTTTCTTAAAGAAGTGTTAGGCGCTCTTCGAAAGAGTCGCTCGACTTCTTTTGCCTTACCAATATCTGTAGGACCTTTTTTCCTCCCTGATCCAGGTTTTCTTTCAATGCTCAGGTTTTCCTTATACCGTCTGATGGCATAAGAAACCGTTCGAGGGTCAACTTTCAAATTTTTAGCTATTATTTTAAAAGTCCATGACGGATTTTTTTGAAAAGTTTTAATTATATTTTCACGAACTTTTTTTTCGCAGTCCATTTTGATTGAAATAACTATTGAAAATTAATAATTTCTAAAATAATAGTATCTGACATATCTATAGAAACTAACTTGATCAAAAAATAAATTATTTCTTGCACTATGGATAAATTTTGTCTAAAATAGTAAATGCATATTTTTTTTAGAACACTCTTTAAAAAGTTTTTGGTTTGAAATTGTTTTTAAAAAATTTTCAGTGTAAAATTTTTATAAAAAATTTTCACAGAAAATTTTACGTCTAACAATTTATAGAAAATTTTCATCTAAAATTTTTTATAAAGAAATTACAGTCGAATATTTTTTAAAGAAAAATTTCGTTTAAAATTAACTATACAAACATCTTTTTTATAGAAAATTTTTGGTCTAAAATTTTTACAGAAAATTTTGGGTCAAAAATTTTTACAGAAAATTTTGGGTCAAAAATTTTTTATAGAAAATTTTCGGTCAAAAATTTTTTATAGAAAATTTTCGGTCTAAAATTTTTTATAGAAAATTTTCGGTCTAAAATTTTTTATAGAAAATTTTCGGTCAAAAATTTTTTATAGAAAATTTTCGGTCAAAAATTTTTTATAGAAAATTTTCGGTCAAAAATTTTTATAGAAAATTTTCGGTCAAAAATTTTTTATACTAAATTTTCGGTCAAAAATTTTTTATACAAAATTTTCGTTCAAAACTTTTTTACAAAATTTTCGGTCAAAAATTTTTTATGGAAAGTTTTGAGGTCAAAAATTTTTTATAGAAAATTTTGAGGTCAAAAATTTTTTACAGAAAATTTTCGGTCTTAAATTTTTTATTGAAAATTTTCGGTCTAAAATTTTTTACAGAAAATTTTCGATCAAAATTTTTTACAGAAAATTTTTGGTCAAATATTTTTTATAGAAAATTTTCGGGCAAAAATTTTTTATACAAAATTTTCGGGCAAAAATTTTTTTT
Organism: Stomorhina lunata; assembly: GCA_933228675.1. Lineage (NCBI taxonomy): Eukaryota > Metazoa > Arthropoda > Insecta > Diptera > Rhiniidae > Stomorhina > Stomorhina lunata. Next base: position 115,542,462 of record OW121741.1, on the reverse strand, counting down.
AGAAAATTTTCGGTCAAAAATTTTTTTTAGAATATTTTTGGTCAAAATTTTTTTTTTAGAATATTTTCGGTCAAAAATTTTTTATAGAAAATTTTAGTGCAAAAATTTTTTATACAAAATTTTCGGGCAAAAATTTTTTTTAGAAAGTTTTCGGTAAAAAATTTGTTAAAGAAAGTTTTCAGAATAATATTTTTTAATAATAATAATAATATTTT